>JAJOZX010009139.1:0-164230 GCA_023014485.1 Bathynomus jamesi | reverse complement strand
TGTCATAGTTTTCTTTGGTGTCTTGCATTAAATTTCAGTGATTAGTAATATTTATCTTACTGCGCATAATTACCAGATTTTATGGATAATACAAAAGTTAATGCAATAAAATTACCGTTTTCACGCATTAATTACGCTTTTTTTTTTAATAATACAACACTAATCAACCGTTCATTCTTTATTGTCTCAGGAAGAAATAAACACTCTCTCCATTTACTTTCTAGTTTTTTTTAATTGCAGGAAGGAGGGGCAAAAATGCCCACCCTTAGAAAGAGAAGAAGAGAACCAAAATACAAAAGAAAAATGTTAATCCATTTTTTTTAAAAGATTATGGAGTGTGTAAGATGCATGTATGTGTAGTGGGGAATAGAGGGAGAAGCGTGTGTTTGAGAGCATGCTGGGCTGCTCACGGGGAAGATGAGACACGGAAAGAGATCAGCTAAGGAGAACAGTGACAGAAGAAACGGGAGTTCCAGCACTTCCTTAGTCGATTGGTGTCTACAATCTTCTCCTCTTTTACACACACACACACACACACACACACACACACACACACACAACTATACCTTACCTCCCAAGTTTAATAAACAATAAAAATAAAATAAAATCTTTATCGATATCATTTCGGAGGGAAAAATTCAATTTAGTTTTTGTTTTGTTGTTCGAAGTGTGACAACCTATTTCCGACACCATTTTGAAGCTTTTTCTCTCATTTGGTTTGTTGTCTAAAATGTAATGTCGCCATTTCATGAAGTTAAGTCTGGTCTCATTGAGACTTTGGCGTTTGAGGGATCCAGAGCTGGGCAGTATTTAAATACATTTGTATTTAAATACGTATTTAAATACATTTGTGTATTTAGAACTGTATTTATAATACATTGTTTTTCATGTATTTAAATATAGTATTTAAATACTTTAATGAGTATTTTAAATAACAATGTATTTAAATACTCAAATATAAAAATGTAAATACTTTTACTGGTTTAATACACGTTCTGTACTAGCACAGTACGACGCGTCGACAGTGTAGTACAGCATGGTTCATGTTTCAACGTGTCAGTTCAATCAGTTGTGTGCCACTCTTAGTCGAAAGCGGTTGATTTCTTTATCGTGTGCGTGTCATGGCTTCAACAAGCAAATCCGGTGAATCAAACAGTGATATATCTGCAGATAACAATTTAGTGCACCCTCTGTTTGATGGAAAATACTTTAAAATTAAATCTAAAGACGATAATAAGGTAAAGTGCACTAAAGTAGAAATTTATCAAAACATGAATTAGTGAATGCATATGTTAAAATTTGTATGTATTTAAAATGTATTTACAAATGTATTTAAATACAATTGATGTATTTTGTATTTAGTATCTAAATACATTCGTAAAATGTATTTAGTATTTAGTATTTAAATACATTTCTCCCATGTATTTAGTATTTAGTATTTAAATACATTCAATGTATTTATTGCCCAGCTCTGGAGGGATCAAATATCTTTCTGAATTGTCGTGATATGACTGCGAAGAAAGATATAATAACTGCTTGAACATAATGCGCAAAATAATTTTCATTTTTACAAAAGGAATTAGATAATAACATTAATATAATAACTTAATACAGTCTTACATATTTATAAATGAGAATAGACTGGACAACACCTTATTTCATCGGCTAATCAACGAGATATTCCCGGCGCCATACTGGTACAGGCGTAAGACCCATAAAATAACCTTGTTTTGCTGGAGGAAAATTCGTATGAAGGATATTACTTTAAAAGTGTTGAATGCCTCGTACGTATATTGATAAAATGACTTTGGGAAAAATAGTTCAATACATCTGTAAATAGGCATAAAAGATCGGACCTTGGCCGCAGGTTAATCCAAGCCCATATATATATATTCTCTAGACTTAGGCCCCTGTAGTTTCGTCATAGTCTTTACTAGGTCTACGTATTGTCACTATAATTTTAACTTTTATTCAATTTTTAATTAACATTCTTTACAAATGAAAAGGAAATGATCAATCCTAACAATCAAACTCATCTGTGGGAATTGATACAACAAAATTGGAACATCACCAAAAATACATCAATAAATTGACTGAATCACTGCCACCAGGAATGGCCGTTGTACTGGCTGCAAAAGTAAGACAAAAAAAATTATAGACCTCGTTTTGCTTCCCCCAAAGGGTTCATTCTGCCGACAGTCATGCTTTCCGCCCCACCTTAGACCTACAGTGACGCACCAAGGATGTCTGAAGAGTCAAAGTCCTCGCCCGGAACTCGATCTCACGACTTCCCGATCAGCAGCCAGCGTCTTAACCATTAGACTAGCCAGTCGGGTGCGTTCGCAGCTTTCATTTATGGTCTTACTTTGTTCTTAATAATATTTGTTATTAAATTACAAGTAAATAAAATTACATTTCTTCTTTCCCATCAATGTATTTTGCAGCTTTTATAAAAATTCAAAATGGACTCATAATTTTGTTCCCCCCCCATATATATATATATATATATATATATATATATATATATATACTGTGTATATATATATATATACACATTTTCAGAATCAGTAACTAAATGAGATTTTATGTACAGACTATTTATGAAAAATAATGTCATTTAAATGTCCCCACCAGATGCAACACACTGGCCACCTCTTAGAATAACACTGCATTACTTTCCTCAAAGTGTCTTCAGTGATGTTACGGCGTATGGCTTCCTGTATGTTTTTCTTAAGCTGATGTACTGTCCGTGGTTTGTTTTTAAGTAAACCCTTTCTTTTAAGAACTCCTACAAGAAAATTCTGAAGCGGATAGATCGGTTTATGTCTAGTAGTATAGCCACGTTTCGTTAGAGGGATTTGGGGTGCTTTGAATCCTGCCACTGGAAGGGCCCCCCTGAAGGCCTTCGCCTCCGTTATAAGGGGCCCCCTTCCTTAAGTTCCTCACCCCATTTATGGGGTCTCACCGTCCTTAATGAAGGGCGTTTTCCCTTGAGGGGCCCCCCTTCCTCCTTGTGAGGGGGGGAGGGATTCATCCTCGCCTTCCTTCACGAGAAAAAATCCTCCTTTGGGGTTCTTTCACGGTCTTCCATGAGACAAACAAACATTTGAGTACTTTTCGTTCCAGCACGTTCCACCAAACAATAGAAATGAAAACTTAAAATAGATATCTGAAAAAGGGTTTAATAGACCTAATGAGAATATGCATCGACCTCGAAACATACAATGACCTGTATTATATTCCAATACCACATTACCTCTTCAAATATAATTCCATTTTCATGTGGGTGTCAGTTCAACGGAATTTTGGGTCGAAAAAACGTGACCATCACCGATTTTTTTTAAAAAATTGGCACATCATAGATCTCGGTGAAAAAAAACAGAATGGCACTTGTTTCAACACTCTAAGTCATATGGTTCCGGAGATATGGCCATTCGAATTTTAAAAAAAAAGGTCAATTTCCAAGGTCATACCATATTTCAACATGAAATATCTCAGCTCCTATTGCACTTACAGACCATTTAAACACTATTTTAAAGCTTTTAAGCAGATCTACAACTTTGTTTCTATTCATATTTTACCTCAGTTGTCAAAAAAAAAGTTGATCTTATTTTTGACCTTTGACCTTGTGTAGGTCATTTGCTGTCACAACTGATGTTTTTCTCCTTTCACCCAATTTTGGGTACACATGTCTACCTTAACCTAGAACAAGATTTTTTGTGTTGATTAAGTTAGTATAGACGCTACAGCCATTTCAGTGGACCATACCTACCTCCATTTTGATCAAGTACCTTTTTCCACCAAACTTTGGAGCGCCGTTTCTTTGGAACTGTTTGAGCTAGAGTGTTGAGAAAAGTGCCATTAGATTTGTCTCACTGAGATCTATAATGTCTGCTATTTTTAAGACAATTTGCCTTTAAATATATACAATAAAATAACCTATTCCTTTATTTTTACCAATTGAGTTATAAGAACCGATTCTTGTCTAACTGGGTGAAACCATGAAAAAAGAGGCATCAATATAACTTTATATTTAAAAAAGGCAGTTATTAGGTATTTACAATATAATTTATTTTTGTTTTCTTTCCCGCCTACCATCAGCTCCTTTTACAGAAACATAGTCTTTCAACCCTGGCATTTGTCTACTCACATCTGGCGAATGATAGAAGTCAATTACTTTGGCAGCAGTTTCACTATTCAGGCGTTTCCCCAAACGCGGATTAGAGTTGAAAGCACTCCCTTCTCCCTCACCAAACTCTTTGCTTACCTAGCCATGTAATCTGAGCACTTAAATTCTTCTCTGATCTTTACTTGTGTCCATCTTTTTGGTAGGATAGTAAGAATTGTCAGTTTTTCACTTCGACTTGTCACTTGATTAAATTTCTCTTAGTTGTTGAAGAATCTCCAGTTCTGCATCATCTGAGTCACTGCATGAAATTGGTTGTTTAGTTGCAAGTTCAAGCTTTCTTTTCACAACTCCTTCTACTTTCCTCAACTTTCTCTTTGCGTAACCAGCGCTGTCAGAGAGTTTACATGGTTTTATTGGGGTCTCATCAAGTATGGCCAATGAAGCATTGAATTTACTAAGCTCATACTGCATTTCAACTACATCTCCAACGGTTTCTAGCTCAGATGGGGCACTTGATGAGGTGGATGGTGATTTTTCAAGTGGTTCACATTCAGGCATTGGGGATGGACGATTTGCTAATATATTTCGACAGGTTGCATATGCTTTATGATTATTTGTTAGTTTCAATTCAGGATTTTGATCAATCAAATTTTTAGTCAATGCACGAATGCCTTTTTTCACTTTTCCTTTGTGTTTTTTAAATGGGTCACAACAGAACCTGCCCATATTAAACTGCTGAAATCCATGTTTATCTAAAAAGAAAAAAAAAACGTAGCTTAAAAGCCAGGGTTGGGTTCAATTACACAAAATGGAAACAATTACAATTTTTGTTATTTTTCTTCAAATTAATTAGTTAGTATTGTACTTCACAATTTCAAGATCAATTGCAATTACAATTAATTTTGTCTGAATCAATTACAATTACACAAATATAACTATCTATTTTATATATCTAAATATATATCTAAAATAAATATATATCTATCTAAGTATAACTAAATAAACTATCAAAGGTTTACACTGCGTTCGCACTTATTAAGCAGATTACATTTTCTCCAATGTTTTCAAAAGTTTTTCTCCGATTTCAATGAAATTTGTAGCAAATCAAATTTTTAGTCAATGCACGAATGCCTTTTTTCACTTTTCCTTTGTGTTTTTTAAATGGTCACAACAGAACCTGCCCATATTAAACTGCTGAAATCCATGTTTATCTAAAAAAAAAAAAAAACATGTAGCTTAAAAGCCAGGGTTGGGTTCAATTACACAAAATGGAAACAATTACAATTTTTGTTATTTTTCTTCAAATTAATTAGTTAGTATTGTACTTCACAATTTCAAGATCAATTGCAATTACAATTTGTGTTCCGAATTATTAAGCAAGTATTCTATTTACGGATCTAAGTGGTGAAAATAAGTAAAAGAAGGATTTAACACTAACTGAGAAAAGAAAATAGTCAAGTTACTCGCTGAAAATATAAAATCTATTGAAATTCCGAAGCAGTTTGGCAGAGCTTATCGAACTGTAAACAAGTTTGTAGCGGAGGGTACCAAACTGAGGCAGAGGCAGCGAAGTGATAAAGGAGCTATAAGAAAAGTGACAAGGCGGCAGATATCTGTAATCAAGCGCAAACTGCAAAGCATCCATTGTCCTTAAGTAAAGAGGTTTTTGAGCAGGCTGGCATACATAATGTACCAAGAACATCTTGATGTGGAATCCTCCAAACAATTGGCAAGACGTGTAAACCTACGATTCAGTCACCATTAACACCCAGGTACAAGAAGCAGCGTGTTGAATGGGCGCGTCAGTACGTGAAAACAGATTTTAATACTGTATTGTTAACCGATGAATGAAGAGCAACCCTTGAGGGATCTGATGGTTGGTCAAGAAGATGGATTGCTAAGGGTCAATCTCTACCATGGAATGAGGTTTTCTTTTAGAAAGTTTGTGTAAGACTGGGCATTCATTTTTACACCATCAGGCACTCTGTATGCGACAGCTACTTCATTGCCTATCAATCCTGCCCAAAACATGATACTACCTCCACCTTGTTGGCGTCTTAATCTCGATGGTAGAAATTGGCTCTCAGAAATTGGCCTCCGCCTTTCCATAGTAGCCATTGCGTGTTATTCTACCTGCAACAAAAAAAAAGGTCCTAAAACAATACGTCAATTACATGTTTTAGTTCTAATGTATTACTTTTGTAAATTTAATTTAAAATAAATTTTCCTATGAGACCAGACATATGGGATACCTTGTATATAGTTTTATATTAATCCCTTCTCAGCCACCTATATATATATATATATAATATATATATATATATATATATATATATATATATATATATTATGGTGTTTGAAAACTTTCTGTACAAATTGTAATGGGGGATAGGCAACACCAAGACAAACCCTTTTCGTCTATAAGTGTATGTCCGCTGACGTCACCATTCGGCGCGAGAGGGCGCCGCTGCAATTGGCTAAAAGGTGAAGTGGGCTAGACTCGCGCTTGCCGCGGGCATTCTTAAATCGGACGTAGTACGCGTAACATGGAGCGCTTCACGACTGCTAAGATGGCTGACATGCATATGGTGTATGGGCTGCCAATGGAAACGGAAGAGCTGCTGTGAGGTTGTACCGACAGCGCTTCCCAAACAGACGTGTGCCAAACCACCAAACGTTTGCGCATTTGCATCGGCGACTGCGAGAAACTGGAACATTCCATGCAAACATGCATGACACTGGTCGGGAGAGAAACGTGCGCACTCCTGACATGGAAGAAGAAATCCTACGGCGATTTGAGGACAATCCAAGCGCAAGCACGCGAGGTGTTGCACGTATCCTCGGTGTGAACCACGACCTGGTCTGGAGAGTGTTGCACGAGCAGCAGTTACATCCGTTTCATCGTCAGAGAGTCCAGGCATTAGAAAACCGTGTAGCATGTGGATATGCGTGCGCCCACACGTGAGAATTGTGCATGTTAAACACACCCTCACGTGTGAAACAGGCCTCATCTGAGAATAGCACATAAGCCGGAAAATTAGGCTGCACCGCTGTCTGCTGCAGAAACCAGCGTGCGAATTCCACACGAAGAGGGTAATCCCGAGGTTGTAATGCCTGGACTCTCTGACGATGAAACGGATGTAACTGCTGCTCGTGCAACACTCTCCAGACCAGGTCGTGGTTCACACCGAGGATACGTGCAACACCTCGCGTGCTTGCGCTTGGATTGTCCTCAAATCGCCGTAGGATTTCTTCTTCCATGTCAGGAGTGCGCACGTTTCTCTCCCGACCAGTGTCATGCATGTTTGCATGGAATGTTCCAGTTTCTCGCAGTCGCCGATGCAAATGCGCAAACGTTTGGTGGTTTGGCACACGTCTGTTTGGGAAGCGCTGTCGGTACAACCTCACAGCAGCTCTTCCGTTTCCATTGGCAGCCCCAATCCCCATACACCATATGCATGTCAGCCATCTCAGCAGTCGTGAAGCGCTCCATGTTACGCGTACTACGTCCGATTTAAGAATGCCCGCGGCAAGCGCGAGTCTAGCCCACTTCACCTTTTAGCCAATTGCAGCGGCGCCCTTTCGCGCCGAATGGTGACGTCAGCGGACATACACTTATAGACGAAAAGGGTTTGTCTTGGTGCTGCCTATCCCCCATTACAATTTGTACAGAAAGTTTTCAAACACCCTGTATATGCGCTAATTTTGCTAATTACGTTTTATAATCTGCGGGATAATTCCCTCATTTTTGTTGAATCTGAGCTATATACAATAACCAATTGCATGATTTTTGTCTTCGGACCACCTGTGCCGAGGGGAATTCGGTTCAATATTTTAAGACACTTTCGAGGGGTCATCTGCCAACCTCGAACCTTTCTTCGTTGTCGTAAAATCAAATTGCTTTTTGTTTGTCTTCCTCCAATTTCAGAGAAGGAAGAGGGAAAGCGAAGGAATTTCGGTAAGGTAAAAGGGAAAAATAAGCTTATGAGAGAAAAATAAATAGAGGCAGTTTTAATCCAAAGGAAATGGCAAGATTTTCTCCCCTCTTTTAAATAATAAAAATATTAAAACTTAAGTGAATAAAGTGTCATTTTCTTATTAGTTAGAATATAATATATATATATAATATATATATATATATATATATATATATATATATAATATATATATATATATATAT
Source organism: Bathynomus jamesi (assembly GCA_023014485.1). Classification (NCBI taxonomy): domain Eukaryota; kingdom Metazoa; phylum Arthropoda; class Malacostraca; order Isopoda; family Cirolanidae; genus Bathynomus; species Bathynomus jamesi. The sequence continues at coordinate 155,921 of JAJOZX010009139.1, read as the reverse complement.
ATATAAAATCTGTTACAGTGCAGATTTGATACTCCTGCAAGAGCACTGGCTACTTAAGCAAGCGCTAAAATTCCTCTCTACCATCCATGATGACTTTATGTACCATGTGTCATCAGCAGTAGATTTGTCAGATGTCAGATGAATTAATGTATGGTAGGCCTTTTGGTGGTGTTGCTTTCTTAATAAGGAAAAATTTGTCAAAACCTAAAATTTTTAACAAGCGATAATGTAAGGTTGTTAGGCATTGAATTACAAGCGAACAATGATTGCATATTATTGTAAACTGCTATTTACCATACAACAACGGCAGTAATCTAGATAAATACATTGAATCTAGATGAATACATTGATTTGCTGTACAAAATTAAGTCATTATCAGATAACCCCAAATATTCTCACTGTATAATAATGGGGGCCTTTGACGCGCATGTGAACTTGGAATTCTTTGTAGAATTGGGTAACATGTGCGAGTCAGCCATATTAAGTATAAGTGATGTAGATGTATCAATTTATGACCAACACGACATAACAAGAACTCAATAGGTAAGAATAATCGCGTCGATTGGTCTAATGTTAATATGCAACAAAGAATAGAATACAAAGACAGAAAACAGGTCACCTCTTTAATAACTTAGAAATTTTGCATCTTGCCTGTAGTAAGCCTTGCTCAAATTATTCTCACTCTAAACTCATAGAAAGGTATTATAGTAAGATAGTATCCCTGTTAAGAGAAGCAGGAAGCCCTCTGATTAAATCTTACAACTATCATATTAAGATTATTCCTGGCTGGAATGATTTTATTGCCTCCCTGAAGAGGGAATCGAAGACGCCTACGATTTGTGATGCTTTCATGGTAAACCCAAATTAGGACCAGTATACATGAATATGTGTAGAAGTAGGGGTCAGTATAAGGCGCTATAAGGCGATGTAAACAGGAAGAAGAGTATCTTTGAGCATCAAAAGTCTGTGAAGCTCCCATAAATAACGATAACAAATTTTGGAAATTTGTTAAGAATCAAACGGTGTCAAAAGTGTCCTCCCTCCGACAATCGATGGGGTATCGGGGGAGGATGTGACTGCAAAGTTGTGGAAAAACCACTACTCAAATACTTTTAACAGTGTAAGTAGGGATGATCTTAAGATAGACTGCAGCGAAAGGACTGTGGGTGGGACAAGGGAAAATACTTGATATCAGTTCCTGAAGTAAAGAGGTTAATTAAAGAGTTACAGACTGGTTCTGCGTCAGGGGTAGATGACCTATCGAATGAGCACTTAAAATATGCCAATGACGTGGTATGTCTGCATATATCATTGCTCTTATCAGCCATGCTTGCTCATAGCTATATCCCTGCAGAGTTCATGAGGGTCTATATCTTGCCCCTTGTCAAAAATAAATATGGAGACATTCTGTTCAGCAATAATTACAGGCCTATTGCTGTTGCTTTCTGCTTCTCGAAACTACTAGAAAAACTCTTGTTACTCAGATTAAATGATTACCTATGGAAATATCCTAATCAGTTTAGTTTTAAAAGGTCCCACTCAACTGACCTGTGTATCTATGTACTTAAAGAAATAATATCTAAATACATCGACAGTAATTCAACTATTTATAGCTCTTTTCTAAATGTAAGTAAGGCATATGTACATATTAAATTTATTGAAATTTTGGTATTATCACCAATCTTTTACCGTTAGGTGGGGCAATGTACTATCCGAATGTTTTGGCTCCTCTTGCGGGGTGAGACAAGGCTCCTTGCTCTCTCCTATGCTGTTTAATGTGTATATTGACGGATTAATTGCTTCACTTAATAAGGCAACAGTGGGATGTTGTATAGATAACACAAGTATAAATAACTTGGTTTATGCCGACGATATGGTGTTTAATAAGTCCCTCTGTTAAAGGTCTGGATCGGCTACTAAAAGTCTGCAAAGTGTATTCGCAAAAACATGATATTTTTTTAATGTTACAAAAACTAAGGTTATGCAATTTCATCCTAAAAGCTGTAATCAACCAGCTGATATTAGGTTTAAAATGAGAGGTGAAGTGATTGAGGAAGTACGAGAGTTTAAGTATTTGGGTCAAACTATCACCAGCTCCTTGGGTGATGACTCAGATATAAGAAAACAATCTCGAAGTCTTTGTGCTAAAACGAATATGACTATAAGGAACTTCTGGTTATGTACAAGTGAAGCTAAAGACACTCTCTTTCGTACTTTCTGCAGTAATATATACGGACAGCAACTCTGGGTGAATTATAAAAAAGGTTCTGGCAGAACCCTAAATTTGCTATACAGCAGGTCTTTTACACTCTTACATAAATTACCCCCCGAGATGCTCAGCTTCGCAAATGTTTTCTACCCGCAATGTCCCGAGCTTCCCGGAGGTAACAAGACGTGCTCAATACAGTCTAATGCAAAGAATTAAAAACTCAATCAACCAGATTATCCAAGCTATCCAGAGTCCTGTCGTTTGTCCTCTAAGCTATGGAATTCTTGGCACGAAAACGTCTGTCTGTAGCTCCACTTAACTCCGACATTAGTGTATTATTTCTAATCAATTGTATATATTTTTATCCTTAGTATGTGAACTGCCATTGTATTAATAATATTTGTCATATGGACTATAGTCTGCCAATAAACCTTTTCATCTTCATTCATTTTCATATATATATATTATATATATATATAATATATATATATATATATATATATATATATAATATATATATATATATATATATAGGGTGTCCCGTAAGTCCGGCATCATAGGAGAAATTCATATTTTTGTATTTCTATAAACCATAATTCATATTTTTCTCTTTCTCCAGGCCATAATATCTGTGAGCAAGGAAGAGCGAATCCAGATAATTTTACTCATAGGAAATCGGAGTCAAAGAGAGGCCGCTGCTGAATTTAACAGACTGCATCCAGACCGCGAGCCAATAACACAGAGTTGTGTTAGCAGACTCGTTGCAAAGTTTAAGGAAACAGGATCCATAGAAGATAAATCACGCAGTGGACCTTCAAGGAGGTCCACTGACGATGATACAGCGACTGCTATCCTGGCTCATTTTAACAGAAGTCCCAATAAGTCTCTTCGGCGATTGTCCGCCGAGACAGGAGTGTCGAAAAGTAGCATCCATCGCATTCTTCAGGCTCACAAATGGCATCCATATAAACTTCAGATCCTACAGAAATTAAGCGATGATGATCCCGACCGGCGGATGGAATTTTGTGAATGGGCTACGGAACAATATGCTCGATATGCCAATTTCCCGTCCACCATTCTGTTCAGTGACGGGGCTGTTTTTTATGGAAATGGTGAGGTAAATCGACAGAACACCGACAGAACTGGTCTCAAAACAACCCTCACTGGTATACCTCTTCAAAGGAACAAGATGCATCTCGGGTGATGGTATGGTGTGGCATTTGGAAGGATCGCATCATAGGCCCCCTCTTTTTCGATGAACATGTCACTGGAGGCACCTACCTACGTATGCTCAAGGAAGAAGCATTTCCCAGTGTCTTGAACGAAGAAGGAAATTTCCCAACATGGTTCCAGCAAGACGGCGCTCCTGCACATTACAGCACCCAAGTAAGGGAATACCTGTACCAACAATTCCCTGGTCATTGGATAGGACGTCGAGGGCCTGTAGAATGGCCAGCTAGAAGCCCGGATCTCACGCCACTAGATTTTTATCTCTGGGGCCACTTGAAAGCGCTGGTATACGCAGAGAAAATTAGGAGTGTTGAACACAGTGGCGGCTCGTGACTAAAAATTCTAGGGGTGCTGTCTCTAAGAATGGGTTGAAATAATTACTGAAATAAAAGGATGAGCATTGAGCAACGAATAAAAGTTTCAAAAGTTATTGAAAAAGTTATTCAGTGAGCTCATCCTTATATTGTTCTTGATTATTTCAATTGTAAATAAAAAATTTAGGGGTGGTGCAGTTCCGCAGTGCCTACCGACGAGCCGCCACTGGTTGAACATTTGCGGCAGCGCATTATTGGGGCATGTAACACCATTACTCCTGACATCATTCATCTTGTGCTTGCTGACTGGGTATCACGTCTGAATTTGTGTATTGAAAACAATGGTGGACATATTGAGCACGTTCTGTAAATAAAAGCTTTTGTTTTGCCTTTTTATTATTATTTTTCCTATGATGCCGGACTTATGGGACACCCTGTATATATATATATATATATATATATATAATATATATATATATATAATATATTAGTGTGGACCAAAATGGGGGGTAAATTATAAAGTTGAAGAAATCCTTGTTCCACATTAATGCCCTTGTTCCTTTGGACCAGATAGACATGTCAGCAAACTTTTGGTCAAATATGAGAATATTTAGGGGTCCCGAGATTTAATGACTTATAAAAAATTTCCAATGAATAGGCGCGCTTAGAACATCAATGATCAACTCAACTCTTGGGTTGCAACTTATGAAAAAATTTCTTCTTATTTAAGAAATTTTTGGTGTTAATAGAGTACAAAAACAATCTTAGATCATTATTTCAGAGAAAATTATTAATAAGGAAAACAAAAATTTTGGATAAAATATATTATCCTTAATTGGTCAACTCTAAATTAAAGGCTTTGCCTAATTGGCTTGAACCTTTTAGTTATCCTTTTTATCTCCTAATTTAACTGGTTTATTTTACTATTTCAGAAATTTAATTTTTTAAACTAAAAATGGCTACTCGTTCTAAAACTAAAGTTTGGCTCATTGGCCATTTATATAAAGATATACTTTGTTGCCGCTTACCTACAAAACTGCAAGTTTTGCAAAAATATTTCTTCCATCAAAAAGAGGAAAAATTGGGACGAAGAAGATCCATTAATCTTTGCTTAGATGAAGTGATGACCTACTGGGAGAAAGCCAGGATTCCCACAATGCGTAGAGACAGTGCCATCCAAAAGATTGACTCTTTAATAAGCTGTTATGATAAATTGATGAAAAACAGAAAAAGGCCCGAGGAAAAATGCCGTATTGAAGAAGCTATGTTTAAAGATGAAATTAAGGCTGAAATTCTTGATATTTTTGGTCACTCTAATGCCCTTTTGATGATGTCAAATGAAGAAGACAAGCTTTTCTACTTAAGCCAGCAAGAAGATCCTACACAAGTAGCATGGGTACAGTAGACCAAATTCTTGCAAAAAGAGAGAAAAGAAGGCTTCATCGTGAAGAATTAGAGTGTGAAAGAGCCCTCAAAGAGCAGAAGCGATCTAAAAGATCATTCTTGCCTGCCAATAGAGATGATTTCACATCGTCATCATCATCATCACCATCAACTAATGACGACAACCTTGAAATGAATTTTCAAGGTCCCTCTGAAGAGCAATTTAAAAAGAAAATGTTGGCTCCTAAAAGTCAAAGCCTATTGACAAAAATGTTGTAGCAGCCTATGATAGAATGAATCTTTCCAATCGAGATGCAGCTATGTCTTATGCTGTTGTTGCTCAGTCTTTGGCCATAATTTGGAAAACATTACAGTGTCAAAATCTACTATGCTTCGAACTCGTCAAAAATTACGCAAAGAAATAGCAACAGAATATCAAGAGCAAGCATTTTGTCCTGGAGAACCTTTAGTTCTTCATTGGGATGGAAAAATGCTCCCAGAGATATCAGGCTAGTTTTTTTGTCTGATTAATTTAGCATATTTATATTTTATCTCTCAGGTGAAAAACTTAGTTGTGGGTCTGGTTTTCACACCTAGGCAATGTGTTATTATCTGGTTGGTTTTAATTAAACATTTGATAACTAAATTTCTATTTAATTAGGTTACATTTCACTGTCTGAAGCTAGTTTTCACAATCTACACCATTTTACCTTCAAATTAAAATAAATCAAGTTTAATTTAAAATAAGTCAAGTTTAATTTAAAATAATCAAGTTTAATTTAAAATAAATCAAGTTTAATTTAAAATAACTCGTTTAATTTAAAATACTCAAGTTTAATTTAAAATTATATATTATATATATATAAATTATAATATATTAAATATTAAAATAAAATATTAAATATATATATATATATATAAAATAAAATATTAAAAATAAATATATTAAATTATATATAAATTATATTTTAACTTTTTCTTGCAGGCGAAGGAAGAACGGAAAGGATTGCAGTGTTAGTCAGTGGGAATGGTGAAGAGAAATTGCTGGGAATTCCTAAAGTCACTGCTGGCACGGGTACGGAGATGGCTCGTGTTTGCATTTCTCTCCTGCAAGAACATGATATGACCCAGAGAATTATTGGGCTGTCATTTGACACAACAGCATCCAATACCGGAATCCATGCTGGAGCTTGCACTAAAATTGAACAAGAACTTGGAAAAGAGCTTTTATATTTAGCCTGCAGACACCATATTTATGAGATTGTCCTATCTCAAGTCTTCCGGACTTCTATGGGCCATTCCTCTGAACCTGATATTCCAATCTTCAAAAGATTCAAAACTCAATGGGATTTTATGGATCATTCTCAAATCATAACTGCTGTTGATTCCCAAAGCTGCAGAATAATTGAGAGTTCAAGATTTAAAAAATCAAACAGTCTTAATCATGAAGGAGGCACTCAACTCTAAACAGCGAAGAGATGATTATAAAGAATTTTTTCAACTTGTTCTCTTGTTTTTTGGAGAAGAAAGCATTTCTAATACTCCCTTGAAGAGACCTGGAGCGTACCATCATGCAAGATGGATGGCAAAAGGAATTTATACATTTAAGCTTTTTCTTCTCCAAAATCAATTTAAGATGACTAAAAAAGAACTTGATGCAATAACAGAAATTTGTTTATTTGTTGCATTGGTATACGCAAAATCTTGGGCAAAAGCTTCTCAACCAGAGGAAGCCCCAAATGTTGATCTTAAATTTTTGCAAGATCTTGCAATAATGGAGGAAAATTCTTTGATATCAAGTGTTATCAAGCAAGCCCAAAATGCCATTAAACGACATCTGTGGTACCTCTCAGAAACACTTGTTGGATTAAGCTTCTTTGACAAAAGCATATCCCTTGAAGAAAAGGAGCAAATGCGAAATAATATCAAAATGCCTCCAAGAAATAAGGGACTGAAACGTTTAGAAGCAAAGGTAACCCTAGCTTCTTTTAAAGAAAAAAGGATTTCTGATTTTGTTACTTCAAGGACTAAATCTCTTTTTGATGCTCTACATCTCAATTCTCTCTTCACTGAAAATTCTGCATCAACATGGGGAATAGATCCTGAGTACCAAAGAGGCTGTGCTAGAGTTCGTGCCCTTAGAGTGACAAATGACACAGCTGAGCGGGGTGTTGCATTGATTGAAAAATTTAATCAAGCAGTGACAACTAAAGAAGAGGACAAACAATACCTGCTCAAAACAGTTTTCAAGAATCGTAAAGAATTTCCAACAAAAAATAAAGCAGAACTTATGAAAATGAGGAAAAACTAATTTTTTCAGCATTAAAAGGAAAAGTGCAATTTTCTCGGGACCCCTAAAACTTGACGTAGAGGTTTCAAATTTTGTAATTTGATTAAGGTAAGCAAAAGGAATAACATTACTCATGTGGAACAAAGATTTTTAAACCTTCATTTTTTTGGTCCACACTAATTATTATATACCGGTATATATAGAGTGTATGAAGTCACTAATTTCTATTTTTTTTATTTTTAGTTTTATTATATATTTTTATTATTTTTCTTGATATTTTTATATTTTAAAACTAATTTATTATATTTTTTATAGATGAAAAACTACAAATTGATCAAATTATTTCCTATGATAACTCAAATGTTGCTGAAGTGAAAATATTTCATTAATAAATTATTTCAGTTCGCTACTCATAAATATTCAATATGGTGGTCGCCTTCGCCAAATACATTTTCTTATCCTCAGCTTGAATTCCTCGCAGGCTGCACCGAACATCTGAGGTGGAATGGCATGAACCTCCCTGTGGATTGTGGCCTCATGTTCTAATGTTTTACGGCTTTGACTATACACTCTTTCTTTTATATAGACCACAAAAGAAAAATACATGACGTCAAGTAAGGCTACGTGCTGGACAATGGATGGCTCCCCGCCTGACCTATCCACTGATCAGAAAACTTCTTGCCTAGCTCATCACGAATAGTCTGTGCAAAATGGGTGGGTGCCTTGATCTGCATGAAATGAAGTCTGTCACTGTCACTACAATATGACGCAATAGGTCATACACACGTTTTAAGCATATTGAGATACCTTTCTGCTGTCATCACTGTTCTTATTGAAGCTATAGTAGCTCCTTCGTGTGATGTCTTTGTTTTCACTTTAATCACTTACGCTTGCGTTAAGGTAGAGAGGGGTTCCATTAAAAAGATTTAGAGGATGCGCTCTTTTATCGTATATAATGCTTATTTTTTCGAATTTCACTCGCATTAGGATTTTAATTTAAAAATTCGAAATCAAATTACTATTACTTCATGCTACCTCAGGATTTTACACACCCACTTTTCATTTTATTTTATTTTAGGTTCGGTTGGGTTCACCTAGCCTAGCCTAACCTAACCTAAAATATATTGAACCAAAACTACATCTCCTACAACACAGTAGCTCTTTTCCGTGTAGAAGGACTATGCCAAATTTCAATCTTAAATTCAAGTTAAATTCAATATTCAGCTATAAAGTTAAAATACAGAACTAAACAAATAAAAAAAATAAAAGTAAAATTATGTTAATTAACTAACTATGTTTAATTTACATGCGATACATACTACTACTTCTTTGTGGAATACATGACGGAGTTGGATTCAAAGGACGCAGAGATTAATAAATTAAAAGATGAAACAAAGGACTTAAAAAAGCAGACAAATGAGCTAAAACAACCTGACCTTCACTGAGAAAATAGCCACAATGGAAAAATATGTTGAAGATCAGAAGAATGAAAACGAGAAAATCTATAGTAAACAAAGACAAGAATCCCATACAGATACCTTCTTCCTCGTGGGACCCGGTATCCCAGAGCTTATCCAAAACGAAAATTCTAATGTAGTATTTACAGAAGCGATAAGGGATAAACTTCGCTTGAACATTCCTCAAAATATCATTACTCAGGTGTATCAAGTGGGAAGACTCAGCAATAATGGTGATAAAAGACTAATCAAATTTAAGCTTTGTGATCCTCATTGGAAGTCTAAAATTAGAAGTGCTCTCATACAAATCAAACCCAATATATTCATTAATAATAATAATGAATCGTTTTGTGATACAGAAAAGAAATATATGACAAAGTACTAAAACTTAAGAAAGAAAAATTCAAAGTCCTGTTACGTGACAGAAGCGAAAATCTATGTTTGGAAAAGTGTGGTGGGACAAAAAGTCATTATCTGTACTAAATCCGACTATGATGATTTCCGACAACACATACAAATAACCGAGCCTTCCGCGTAATTTAAGGCCGTGAAATATTGTTATAACACTATAACCCCACTGAGTTATTTATATATTAGTTTTTGTTTTATTATACAGGGTGTCCCGTAAGTCTGGAACCATAGGGCAAAATGATAAAAATGGCAATAAAAACGCCGAAGAGACTTTTGGGAACTGTTTGTGAAATGAGCGAGGATGGTAGCGGCTGTGTCATCGTCGGTGGATGTCCTCGGAGGTCCACTGCGTGGTTTATCTCCTATGGATCCCGTTTCCCTGACCTTTGCTACAAGTTTGCCGACACAGCTGTGTGTTATCGGCGCGCGGTCCGGATGCAATCTGTTAAATTCCTCAGCGACCCCCCTCTGATTCCGATTTCCTACGAGCAGAATTACCGGGATACATTCTTCCTTACTCAAAGACATCATGGGCACTTGCATAAACGGAAAAACATGAATTACTTATTTTACCCTATGGTTCCAGACTTATGGGACACCCCATATATCTCATTACTTATTAGGGATCATGTCAAGAATAGCGAACCCAATTTTACCATGTCAAGAATAGCGAACCCAAAAATTCCCTTGTCAAGAATAGCGAACCCAAAAGTTTCTCTTATGTTACAACTAGCCTAAGACCCGCCCTTCGTGCGGGTCGCGGGTAGCAAAAATTAACCAAACTATCACGACTTAACCTAACCAATCGTCAAGGGCGTACAATTAACCTAAAAAAATAAATAAAAAACAATTTTTTTTTTAATTTATTTATTTTTATATATTAAGAGAAGAGAATTCTTTATACTGTACGGCATTGACGATTGGTTAGGTTAAGTCGTGCTAGTTTGGTTAAATAAAAAAAGACTAATATAAAAGCATTTAATACGTCCTTAACTAATTACTTAAAATTGGGAAACATAAACCTACCGTCTGAAGTTATGAAAACGTCCTTGAGGACTTCCCATGTCAAGAATAGCGGACCCAATTTTACCATGTCAAGAATAGCGAACCCAAAAATTCCCTTGTCAAGAATAGCGAACCCTGCAGGTGTTGGGTTCGCTATTCTTGACATGATCCCTTATTAGTTTTCCATTCCTTATCCTCATTTTCAATATTATTTCGCTGTTATTCTTTCTTCCTCTTAATTTTTAACTTCCTTTTTTTTCTCTTCTAGATTAGCATAAGTATTATTATTATTATTATTTACTGCTATTTTTGTTTTATTGGTTTTTTATAAGTTCCTCTATGATTAACATTTTGTATAATCTTAGATCCGTCAATGAAATCATTGAGTCTCAAAATACAATTAAATAGCAACTATGCAAATAGATACCTTCTTAAACGGGCCACACAGCAACTGAAACATATCTCTTTTGAACTTAGATATTAGAAGCCTTCCAAATCACTTTGACGAGTTGACGGCCAATCTAAAATTGTTACAGTATAAATTTGTGTGTATTGTATTGACCAAGACTTGGTTAAATGAAAATAATGTAATTTTTTTAATATATCGGGCTACACGAGCCATCATATATGTAGAAATAATAACAGAGGCGGCGTTGGAAGCATTTTTATAGACACTAATCATAAAAGTAAACGTATTAAACAATTGACAGCATAAATTATCAATGTGAAACTCTAGCAGTTGAGGTGTATATAAATAACATTTCGTATTCAATATTAGGCATCTACTGACTACCAAATGGTAACTTGCCAACGTTTATTGCGAGCCTAGACATGACTAACTTCTGATCATATCAACAGCAACTGCGTCATTGCGGGAGATTTAAATATCGATCTTGCTGAAATAAACTCTAATAATAATGCTAATTTCTTCGACAATCTCGTCACTGCAAATTATTTTAATTTAACGATAACTAAGCCAACAAGACTATAGTAGCATTAGTACTTCATTAGACTAAATCTGGCTGCGATCTTCCGTTGACTGTACGTCAGGTATACTCCTATTCATATTACGGACCATCTGCCCACATACGCAGTGCTAATTAACCATTTACAAACACAACCAAAAATAAAATTGAATATTGACACTACAATCTAATAATAACTAGAAATTTATCAGATAAGTATCAAGTTCTGACTGGTTGGGAATAACAAAGTAATTGTGACATAGAAACAAAATTTCAGACATTCTCAAACACTAATGGATATATTTAATGTTAATTTTCTTATCAAGTCAAAACGCGTGTCAAAAAAATTATAACAACCAGTGGATCACTCCAGCCCTCATTGTAAGCATAAACCGTAAACATTCTCTCTATAAGTTATGGAAGAATGATATCATCAATGAACGAACATATAAAAATTATCGTAACAAACTAAATTCGCTCATAAAAACTGCAAAATTATTATTATTCTAAAACTATTAAACAAAAATCTAATCCTAAAGTATTGTGGGATACTTTAACGCCCAAAGAGGAGACAAATCCCGTATCTTCGCTATCACAGGACGGAATTTCCTATAGCGATTTATTAATTTATTAAATTTTTTTTTTTCAAAAATAGTAAACAACACGGCCGCAACCACTCCAGAATCAGACAGTGGCTACCGACAATATATGTCACAACCCACACCAAATATCATACATTCTCCCTGAATCAATTCTGCCAAACAAAACCTCAGCCACATTGAAAAACTTAAAAAATAAAAGCGCAGCTATCAGTTCAATTTCAATAAAAAATATATAAGCTAATATCAGATAATATAGCAACCCCACTCACAAGACTTATGGATGAGTCAGTAGTTTAAGTAAAAGTATTTAAAAGAATCGTGCTAGGTAAATTCTTAGCTAAATACGACATCCTAGCAAAAACGCAAACGCGCCACCTCACAGAAGACGCTACAACATGTTATTATAAAATATGTATAAAAAGCTAAACTATAAAAAACAATCTTAGTTTTCCTCGTCCTGTTGAAAGTTTTTGATACGCTCTCACATGATATCTTACTAGATAAATTAAACACACATGCCATAAGGGGAAATATGCTATATTGGTTTGATTCATATCTCTCTAATAATCACCAGTATGTTAAAGTAAACGACATTTAAACTGTTAAACTGTATTCAGTCTCACTTAATGCCAATCCGACAAGAAATAATGGGTTTAAACTGGAACTAGACATTTAGGACCTCTTCTGCGGGAATTTCTTTTCCTATAAGATAGTTAATATCCGGAACCAACTTCCCTCAGAGGTTGTTTCCAGCCAAAGTGTAAATATGTTTAAAAATAGGCTAGACAAAGTATTGAATACTCTCATGGTTTAAGACTAAAACATAACGTAACTCTGCAGGAGTTCGCTTGCACGGTGTCTCTGTGGGCATGCTAATTATAGAGCCTTTATATATATTCTCCACTTTCCTGTAAAATTTCCTTGGCTGCTTTTCCACGGTCAAGGTATTTTCTTCAACCTTTTTCCGTACCTACTTCTGGCAGGGAGGGAGCGGAGGGTGGGGAGAGAGCCTCATACTCATATTTCTAGTTTCACCTTATTTTTCTATCTAGTTTTCTACTACTGCTAGACTAGTTGAAAGAAAAATAAGCTTGTTTAATAACAGGAACCTCCCAGAGTGGACCGGAAGGTCTTTGAAGCTTCCTCTTGTCCTTGTAACTCCTTGTAACTCTCTTTCTCTCAGGTATATTTCATTATGCGCAGTGGTTAAAACTGAGGAATTGTTTTTGAATGGATAGTCATTGCTTTCGCGGTGTTCACGGATCGAGGATTTACCGGGTTTCCTTAATGGTAGAGAAGTACGGCCACTAATAGGACGATACTCATCGACCCGTGCCTTTACTGTAGTTGGCGCACGGAGTCGCCAACATAAGTGGCGTTACGGCCATAATTAAAAGTATAAAGTAGGTCCGAGACAAGATCATCGGGCAATCTTTCCTTAAGTTTAAAAAAGGAGCTAATGTAAAATTATTAGTAAACAAAAATTTTAGATAAATTTGAGTATGAAATTAAGAGTGTAAGTGTTTTACGTCTTTTTTTCAATCCTGAGGTTGATATAGCCATAAAAAGGCATTGGTAGATATCTTTTGTCTTTTTGAACGGTGGGGATGGGGAGTTGGGATTTGTAGTAGTCACAATAATTTCGCAACTTCCCTATACCAAAGGAAAACTTTCACTGTTAAGTGACATTCCTTTTAAAAGGTTATAAAGTTAACTCTACTAAAACGCTTATTGATTGCGCTTTTAAGGTTTGATCACATTATTTTTCCTTTCATTCCAAGATGAATTTTTTAATAGATTATTTTACTTTTAATTCTTATCCAAAGGATAATTACCACTTCAAACCCCGCTATGGAGTCGTTACGTATATATACAATTATACATACAGCCAAAAGTCAAAGTTAAATGATTACACGAGGGTAATTCAATAAGTATCCGCACTTTTTATTTTCACATCTGATAGATTATAAACACATCACTTCTCAACATAGTCTCCCTATTTCTCAATACACTTAGTCCAGCGATCTACAAGCTTCCTAATGCCATCACAAAAGAATGTTCTTGGTTGTGTGCGTAGCCAGTCATGCACCGTCTCCTTCAGGTCATCATCGCCTTGGAATCGCTGACCTCTCAAAGCGTCTTTTAGTGGTCCAAACATAAAAATCCGAAGGTGCCAGGTCTGGATTGTAGGCTGGATGGTCGAGAACTTCAAATTTAAGTTCTTGAAGGCATTTTCTAGTCTGTGCAGCGGTATAAGGGCGCGCATTATCGTGTAACAGAGTAACACCTTCCGACAATCTCCCTCTCCGTTTTGTGCGAATTGCTTGCTTAATAATAAGGGGTGGGGAAACTTTTCAGTACCAAGGGCGAAAATCGATAACATAAACACCTCCGCGGGCGTCTGGCAAATTTTAAGCTTATATATATAAGCCTTATATAATTTACAATACATCTATTTGTGAACGCACATCAATGTCATCAAAATAGTTACCTTTAAATAGCAATTTCGTAGATATGTAACTCTCAAGCAAAGACTAATTTAAAAAATACCAGGATATATATATATAGTTTATTTTTATAACTTTGAAGCAATAAAAAGTAATCATAAGGGCATATTTTTTAATTTGATGAATCTTACCTTTCAATTTTTTAGTGAGAAGGATGGTACTGCTTTTCCTGTGAAAGTTTGGAAATATTAACTGGCATTGATGAGACAGCAACTTGGAGTTGGTTAGCAAGATTTTCGTCTGTAAGTCGTGTACGTAAACGACTCTCTGCCAAATTTAATTTTGAGAAAAACTGCTCGCATTGATAAGTTGTAGAAACTTGTGAAACTATTTTCAAAGCATTGTTTCTCAGAAAAGGAAATTTCTCAACATTAACACATTTGTAAAATTCCAAAATAGGCTCACTGTTATATTTTTATTTCAAAGTATTATCAGAATGTAAATCAATTAATTCCAATTGCCAGGATTCCGGAGCTTCATCAGGCATTACGTCAAAAGGGGTTTCGCATATTCGTAGCTCGATTCTATGATTTTTCAAATCTTCAAATCTATTTTGAAATTGATCCAAAAGACTTAAACACTCGTCAACGTACTCAACTGTCGATTTTGGATTTTGTTCTCTCAACTTTGGAAAATGTATAAAGCAGTTCCTTTTCAGTTGGGTCACAAATAATTGAAGCATCGATTCAAAGCTCCTGATATGGGTGAGCAAAAGAGGTAATTAGCTGATTGGGCCCTTGCAATTTTAAATTTAGATTATTTAAATGACTAGTTATATCTACTAAAAATGCCAAATCACTTAGAAACTTTTGGTCCTCCAATTCTTTAATGGGGGCACCTTTAACGTCCATAAAGAGTCTCACTTCATCTCTCAGTTCATAAAAGCGCTGAAGCATTTGAGCTTTACTTAGCCATCGAACTTCACAATGGTACAATAGGTCACCATATTCAGCTTCAAGGTCATGCAAAAATTCTTTGAACACTCTGTTGTTCAACCCTTTAGTTTTTATAAAATTAACAGATTTTGTCACAACTTTCATTATGTTCTCCATCTTAAGAGAATGTGCACATAAATTTTGCTGATGAATGAAACAGTGGCACACAATTAAAGTATTTGGGTTTAATTGACGTTTCTCAAATTCTTTCTTAATCCGAGTTACGAGTCCTTTTTCACAGCCTACCATGGATGGTGCACCGTCTGTAGCGACACCGCTCAGCTTTTCATAAGGTAGATTGAAATCATTTAATACTGAGTCGACCATTTCAAATAGATCTTCTCCTCTGGTTGTCCCATGCATTGATTTTAAGGCAAGTAATTCTTCTCGTATCTTAAAGTCTGCAGTTATTCCACGTATAAATATAGCTAGCTGCGCAGTATTTGATAAATCAGTAGTCTCATCGACAGCTATTGAATAAAACACAAATTCTGCTGCGTCTGTTTTTAAAGAAGTTCGAATATCCTCAGCCATTTCTTTAATACGGTCAGAAACGGTCCTTCTCGATAAGCTAATTTTTTCAAACAAACTGAGTTTTTCTGGGCATAAAATTCCAACGGCAGTAATGATGCAATCTTTTACAAACTCACCTTCATTATGCGGCTTTAGTTTTTTTGCAATTTGTTCAGACAATGCATAACTGGTTTGAGTTACAGATGCCTTTTCCTGAATAGGCTTTTTAAAAAGAGATTGCCTTTTAACCAAATTTTCTTTTAAGGATGTTAACTTGTCTAAACGCTCTGCTCCTTTTAAATTTTCATATTTCTTATGCTTGCTTAAATAATGGCGCTCAAGATTGTACTTCTTAAAAACGGCAACAAATTCGTTGCAAATAAGACAAATGCACTTCTCATTCATTCAGCGAAAAAATATAATTCCGTCCATTTTTCACAAAATGCATCACTTTCACCAGCACCAGTTTTCCGTTTTTTCCTACAACTTGCCATTATAATATGGGTATTTTAATTAAAAATTTAAATTAAACCGCCAACTAGTTAATCACTGTGCCCGCTCAAAACCTATAATTAAAACTGAGGTCTGGGGTATAGCAACAAGTTGATTCGCTGCCTCTGCGCGTCAGCTAAAAGTTGCCAAATACCTACGTTGTACATAATTATTTCAATATTTGGATCATAAGATATATTATAGATTTTTTTACGAGAGATGTATTTTAAAAAGCTATTTGCTGGGCTGTAAATAAATAATTTTTAGTAAATAATAAATACCTAAGCGGGCGAATTGAAATTAGCTCGTGGGCGAAATTTCGCCCGCGGGCGAGGGTTTCCCCACCCTGAGTTTAACTCATTCCGAAGCATGTCAGAATACGATGCACTTGTTACTGTAGTTCCACGCTCTGGATAATGTTCAAGGACAGGGCCTCGAGTATCCCAAAACAGTGTTAGTATAACTTTACTTGCTGACGGCTGTGCTTTGAACTTCCTTGTAACGGGAGATGTTGGATGCTTCCATTGCATGCTCTGTCGTTTGCTTTCTGGTTCATAGTGATGGATCCAGGTTTCATCTTCAGTGATAATGCGCTCCAAAAAGTTTTCACCTTCATTATGATACCGCGCCAAAAGACGAGAGAAGATGTCCATACGATTACGCTTGTACTCTTCTGTCAACTGTTTGGGCACCCATCTTGCACAAACCTTGTGAAAGCCAAAAATGTCATGAATTATCGAATAGGCTGACCCTTCACTGATGTCTAATGAAGATGCAATTTCTTTTATTGTTAATCTTCTGTCATCGAAAATCATGGCTCTGACTTCTTCCTGCTTGTCACCACTGGTTGATGTTGACGGTCGTCTGAGCGCTGAGCATCTGTCACACATGTAGGGTGGCCATTTGAAAAGGAGGACACTGCGTATGTGGCCGTACGTTAACATATATATTATATATATATATATGTTAACGTACGGCCACATACGCAGTGTCCTCCTCTTTGGAAATTTGGAAATGGTCACCCTAAGGACAGAGTGCTCAAAAGGCGGACTGTCCGCCTAAAGCCGGACGTCTGGCCACCCTACACACATGTCCAACCTTCCTTGAACATTTGAATCCACTCGACACTTCCCATACTGAGCACATAACGCGTGTGAATTTCAGCTCCTTTCACACCTTCTGCCCACAAAAATGAACCACAGATCTCTGTTCTTCCAGAGTACAAATTGAAAGCTGCGCAGCCATACTCATTACTCGTACGATATGTGACAGCTACGAGTAGCTTAAATAAGCCTATACTGTTGCTAGCCTAAATAAGCCCATAGATCTCAGTTTGGCTCGTTATTACGAATATATTATATATATACTATATTATCACTAAATAAAAAGTGCGGATACTTATTGAAGTACCCTCGTAATTCTGTATATAAACTAAACATGCTAAGTTAATTTCATAATTTTATTTTTTTTATTTGTTTTGGTTCGATATTTTAACTTCATAGCTGAAGATAAAAATTCAAGTTAAATTAAATTGAACTTGAATTTAAGATTGAAATTTGGCATTGTAATTTCACTCTTACTGTTGTTGGGTTGTAAGGTTTTAAAGCTTTAATTTCATTATATATAGGCTGACCATATTTCCTTGAGACAAAAACGGGACATTGGGATGGCAAAAAAGGGACGGGGTTATGTAATATTCTGTATTCATGAAAAAGTAAGTACATAAACCGGGACAAAATTGACATTTTATTAAAACGACGGGACGGCCAGGAAATATAAAACAAACGGTACTGTCCCGTTCAAAACGGTACGTATGGTCAGCCTAATTATATACCGTACTTGACTGACTACTAACTCGTCCTTCGCCAGTTTTTACTTTAGTTTTATTTTTTTACTGTTCTAGCCACTGATGATGAAAGTTTAATTTCGGAAACTTTTAGATATTAAATCTTCACAATGTTTATGTGGGCGTTGATCATCCTTTTTATCGTTAATTGTCGGTTTCCTGGGAACGCTCTGTTCCCTACGATTACAGAGAGACTGATAGGATTTGAAGGAAAACATTTGAGAAAGGAGAGGAAAATAATTTAATCTTATTTGGGGGACTCTTATCCCAATTAAATCGAATCCAAATTTCATCTGGAATCGAGTTTCGGAGTCGTTATTCTTTCACTGCAAGATAATTTTAACCCTTTCATGCCTAAAGTACACTTAAAGGTTTGAAAAATTTGGTGCTAAAAGTATCTCTAAATTACTATTTTGTAGGGGCGAAGATACCATGTAAGTTAACGTTCACATACGTTGCCATACGGTATGAAAGGGTTAAAACGTCTCCTATCTCTACGCATGTAACATCAGACCGAATATATGTATCCATGAGTTCGGATGAAATTTTGTATGACTTAATAATGCTTGGAGAATTTGGTTGGGGGGGGGGGGGGTCAGGTTTTATTTTAAAACTTTTAATTTTACAAAAATGAGGACTTCTGTACAAGAGCACCCACACAGATGCTTTTTTATGCAGGAAGGAGGGGCCAAGGACGAGCACCAGCAAAAGTGACACCCTGTGTATGGAGAGAGCCGAAATCAAGGTCTTCGAGGCTCATAATGCCTTTTTTTTAACACAAATTTGGAGATATATGTATGTGTAATGCATGTGCACTGTGCAGTATGTGTAGTGAAGAAAGGGAGAAATATGTTTTTGAGAGCGTGCTGGACTGCTCACAGGGTATATGAAACACTGAAAAAGATTAGTTAGAGGGGACAGTGACAGGAAAAACGGGAGTTCTAGCACTCTCTAACTCCTGCCATATTATTTTAAAATACATAACTTTCTTTTTATTTTTTTTGCTCATCCAATTTTAACAAATCCTTTCAGTAAAACAAAAAATGTACCAACACAAACAAAATCGGATCCGTTTTAATTAATCTCTGATGTTCGAACTATTTTTTTTGAGTTGGATTTTCATGTTTTTTAACGTGCAAATTTGATTTCTCACACACACACACACACACACACACACACATATATATATATATGTGTGTGTGTGTGTGTGTGTGCATTTAAACTGCAAACACGCAGTATAATTAACGTAAAGAACGACGCTTGTATAGGAGAATAAACCGCGCAAGATGAGAGAGAGAGAACGAAACAAATGAAAAAATGAGGTAACCACCCGGGAATCGAACCCGGGATCTTCCGATTGCCGGTCAGATATGATAACCATTACACCATGGGCCTCACTCAAACAAATGCCGTAATTCTTCTACATACGCGCAGAAACCAATGCCCAAGGGGGCACCTCCCGCATGCCGTACATTATATACATTTAAACTGCAAACACGCAGTATAATTAACGTAAAGAACGACGCTTGTATAGGAGAATATTCCGCGCAAGATGAGAGAGAGAGAACGAACAAATTACGGCATTTGTTTGAGTGAGGCCCATGGTGTAATGGTTATCATATCTGACCGGCAATCGGAAGATCCCGGGTTCGATTCCCGGGTGGTTACCTCATTTTTTCATTTGTTTCGTTCTCTCTCTCATCTTGCGCGGAATATTCTCCTATACAAGCGTCGTTCTTTACGTTAATTATACTGCGTGTTTGCAGTTTAAATGTATATAATGTACGGCATGCGGGAGGTGCCCCCTTGGGGCATTGGTTTCTGCGCGTATGTAGAAGAATTACGGCATTTGTTTGAGTGAGGCCCATGGTGTAATGGTTATCATATCTGACCGGCAATCGGAAGATCCCGGGTTCGATTCCCGGGTGGTTACCTCATTTTTTCATTTGTTTCGTTCTCTCTCTCATCTTGCGCGGAATATTCTCCTATACAAGCGTCGTTCTTTACGTTTATATATATTATATATATATATATATTAGTGATGTAGCGGATGTCATTTTTTTCACATCCGCGGATGCGGATGCGGATGAGGATGTTTGATTTCAACATCCGCGGATGCGGATGTCTACATTTTCGTTATTTTTTAGGATATATTCCAGATTTGTTGTGTTTAACGTATATAATAAGTTTTATATAGAGAGAGCTGTAGCTATAATGTAGTATAATTGATTAATTGTACAATAATTGCTGTACTTTTCCCTGAACATATAAAATAATAGCAAGCATCTAACTAATATAGAAATCAATTAGTGAATTCGTCTGCAAATAAATTCGTTATATTTTGTTGAGTTTCAGCCACAATTAGAAACCATAATTGTGTTACCCGACCTCTTTCCCCAACCTCCACCCTTATAGAAAGAGATCTTTAATTAGCTTGATAACTATTTATATTAAGTTTAAAGTTTTATTAGGCATATTTATAAATGAGTAATTAAAATAAAGTAAACTAAGATGTTCATCGTTTAATATTCAAACTTAATTATAGGAAGGTTATGCTTAAGGAACATTAATTTTTCTGCCTTTTCTGCTGCCAGTCTGTTTCTCTTTTCATCATATATTAATCCAGCACTCACTGCTAAATAATCTCTCGCTTGGTACGCTTGTTGGAGGACGTGCTAAATGTTTCCTTGCAAGTTTACTCAAGTATGGATAGATATTCTGCGCATTTTTCCACCAACTAATAGGATTGTCACATGCAGCCAGGCGTTTTTCTTGGTGATAGCTCTCGATCATTTTTACTACATCTTTTGACATCGCGTAGGTCTCGTCATCGCTGCTTGACTCAAGAAACTGAGAGACAGATTCTGTGATAGATTTGCTCGTTGAAGGTGTTGGTTCTGTCACTGAAACTTTTATTCTTTTGGTGGGTGGCGAAGCGACAGATTCAAGAGATTGAAGCTCTTCAACTGCTTTGCCAAGTGATGATTTAACTCGTTCTAATGTACTAGGTGAAAATAACTTAGCTTTGTAACGTGGATCTAAGTAGGTTGCAAGAGAGTAACTTCATACAAGAACAGCCTCTCGTCTTGTCGCGTGCATCACTTTTGCGCACAATGAACTAGTTCTATTATTATAGTAGAATTTGATAATTTCCGCTTATTAATGACGTTTTATCTCAACGGTCCACATCCGCACGACATCCGCAGTCCAAAGTGCGGATGCAGATGCGGATGCGAGAAAATGTGCGGATGTTCCGCGGATGCGGATGTGACCTACATCACTAATATATATATATATATATATACTAGAAAAACTCTTGTTACTCAGATTAAATGATTACCTATGGACATCTCCTAATCAGTTTGGTTTTAAAAGGTCCCACTCAAATGACCTGTGTATCTATGTACTTAAAGAAACAATATCTAAATACATTGACAGTAATTCAACTATTTATAGCCGTTTCCTAGATATAAGTAAGGCATATGATAGGTGAACCACAATATTTTATTTAAAAATAGAAGACAGGAAGGTTCCTATGTACATATTAAATTTATTGAAGTTTTGGTATTCTCACCAATCTTTTACCATTAGGTGGGGCAATGTACTATCCGAATATTTTGGCTCCTCTTGCCGGGTGAGACAAGGCTCCTTGCTCTCTCCTATGCTGTTTAATGTGTATATTGACGGATTAATTGCTTCACTTAATGAGGCAACAGTGGGATGTTGTATAGATAACACGAGGATAAATAAATTAGTTTATGCCGATGATATGGTGTTAATAAGTTCCTCTGTTAAAGGTCTGGATCGGCTACTAAAAGTCTGCAAAGTGTATTCGCAGAAACATGATATTATTTTTAATGTTACAAAAACTAAGGTTATGCAATTTCATCCTAAAAGCTGTAATCAGCCAGCTGATATAAGGTTTAAAATGAAAGGTGAAGTAATTGAAGAAGTACAAGAGTTTAAGTATTTGGGTCAAACTATTACCAGCTCATTGAGTGATGACTCGGATATAAGAAAACAATCTCGAAGCATTTGTGCTAAAGCGAATATGACTATAATGAACTCCCGGTTCTGTACAAGTGAAGCTAAAGACACACTCTTTCGTACTTTCTGCAGTAATATATACGGACCAACTCTGGGTGAATTATAAAAAAGGTTCTGACAGAACCCTAAATTTGCTGCACAACAGGTCTTTTAGACTCTTACATAAATTAATCCCGAGATGCTCAGCTTCGCAAATGTATGCTACCCACAATGTCCCGAGCTTCCCGGAGGTAACAAGACGTGCTCAATACAGTCTAATGCAAAGAATTAAAAACTCAACCAAACCGATTATCCAAGCTATCCATGGGTCCTGCCGTTTATCCTCTAAGCCAGGGATTCCGAAAGTGGTCTGTACAGACCCCCAGGGGTCTGTAGGAAGCTTCCAGGGGGTCTCTAAGCTTTTGGAAAAATAGTAACATTAACTATATTAAACTAAATTTCCATTTCACACTAGACATTCGGTAAGTGTTTATTAAACTGGTTTAATGAGCGTAGAATGTTTAATTTTAAATTAATTTAAAAGCTATCTGTTTATGAAATATACTATAGTTTGTAACTGAATTCATAATTTTTTTTGTGGGGGGTCTATGTCCGTACGGAATTAATATTTAGGGGTCCTTGGTGGTAAAAGTTTGGGAACCCCTGCGTCTAAGCTATGGACTTCTTCGTACGAAAACGTCTGTCTGTAGCTCCACTTAACCTCGACATTACTGCATTATTTCTAATCAATTGTATATATTTTTATCCTTAATATGTGAACTGTCATTGTATTAATAATATTTGTTATACGGACTATAGTCTGCCAATAAACCTTTTCATTTCATTTCATTTTCATTTCATATACAGTATACATCAGGTAATTACAAATTATCTCCCCGATTTTAAACATTTATTATGAAAAAACTAACAAAGCACAGCGAAAAGCAAGATATACAAATAAAGAAGAACTCAAAAAGTTTTATTTACAAGCTACTGAAGTTCAATATGAGCTCCTTTTGTGGCGCCTTTTGAGGTTACAACATTTTTGAATGAACAATTGCCTCATTGTTGGATCGGGCGTGGGGAGGCCGATTCCTTGGCCGGCTCGTTCGCCCGATCTAACCCCACTTGACTTCTTCCTCTGAGGCTTGTCAAAAGTGAAGTTTTTGTTCCACCAATGGCAAAAACTTCGGAACATTTGAAGGAAAGGATACGTGAGGCTGTTAGAAAAGTTCAGTATGATATGTTACAAAATGTATGGAGGAAACAGAATACTGCTTTGATGTTTGCAAAGCCACAAAAGGAGCTCGTATAGAACTTCAATAGCTTGTAAATAAAACTTTTTGAGTGCTTCTTTATTTGTATATCTTGCTTTCCGCTGTAGCTTTGTTAGGTTTTCATAATAAATGTTTAAAATCAGGAACATAATTTGTAATCACCCGGTGTGTGTGTGTGTGTATATATATATATATATTTTTTTTTTTCAACTGCAAAGAACACGCAGTATAATTAACGTAAAGAAAGACGCCTGTATAGAAGACATTCCGCGCAAGATGAGGGAGAACGAACAAATGAAAAAATGAGGTAACCACCATTACACCATGGTGTAATGGTTATCATATCTGACCGGCAATCGGAAGATCCCGGGTTCGATTCCCGGGTGGTTACCTCATTTTTTAATTTGTTCGTTCTCCCTCCTCATCTTGCGCGGAATGTCTTCTATACAAGCGTCGTTCTTTACGTTTATATATATATATATATATATATATATATATATTTTGCAAACCCACAAGGAAAAGGATCATTCATTCATTTATTTCATGGGTTTAAGGATGAGATTCATCCCAGATATATATATATATATATGCTGCAAACCCACAAGGAAAAAGAAAAACGATTCCAAGGCCTTTCGTGTATTCAAAGCTACACCTCGTCAGGGAATGAAGTTAAAAGGCGAGAAGCCCATATATATATACAACGTACAGGAAAAACAAAACAATTAGCACATACTTAACAAGGGTTAATGAGAGGCAAAAGAAATTTTAACATGATATCGTCAATTTTATAAGTCCCCGAGCTGTTATTGAAATTGTTTTTAAAATGAATAAATGCACATTCTAGAATATTTCGTTCTATTATATCTCTGTTTTTAACAAGCGCTTTAGAACTATCCCACTTGATGCTATGGTTACATCTATACATATGGTTAAATAAAGCATTGGAAGTACTAGCTGTTCTACAAGCATATTTATGCTGTTTTACCCTAATATCTAACGTTTTACCGGTTTGGCCTATATATACTGAGTTACATTGTGTACATCCGATCGAATACACACAACCAACAACATTATCAGGGCTATTCTTTATTAGGCGTGATTTAACAGTATTATTATACTTAAAGATTACATTAATGCCAATTGCTTTAAGTACAGTTGGAAGGTATTGAAAATTAACATGTAAGGTAGGCTAAGGATATTTATACGCTGAAATTCCTTTACAATTACATTATTATAATACCTATTCTTGGCTTTCTTAAGACAGTTATCTAAGAGGTGTAGCTTTGAATACACGAAAGGCCTTGGAATCGTTTTTCTTTTTCCTTGTGGGTTTGCAGCATTCATTCATTTCACGTGTTTTATTGTGAAATTCATCCCATATATATATATATATATATATATATATATATATATATGGTATCGGACAAATTTAGCCATTTCTCTTACCAATTTTCTGAAATTGTAAAACTTTCATTACAAAGCAAAATATATATTTATAGAAAAATGAACAGACAAAAAAAATACTATTCATTTCAAAATGCAATTATATAAAAATATTTTACATTCACGAAAAAAGGCAGAGCTTAATTATTAAGGGCCATAAATTTACATTTTCTCTCGCTAATCTCTAATTATAAACTGTATCTCCTACTCTGTATTAATAATAATTCTATATTAAGTTCTATTTTATAATTTATATATTAAACCATCTTATTATGTAGAATTTATTTCAACTATTTTAATAATTTTATAAACCCAAATTCTATATTTATTTTTTTATTCAAATTGGCCACTTGAAATTTTCATGAAAAATTTTGTTGTTGTTATTGTTGACAATGTTGAAGAAAGAAAATACTTTCAACATCTTCAACATAAGGAAAAACAATTACTTTAAATATTGGTATTCAATTTATAAAACTAAAAAAAAATTATTTAATCATTTTACTGAGTAATAAAACTTTTTAACATCATTTTAACTACGGTATATGAGTAACAAATTCTGGTGCTGTGTATTGTGAAGTAAGCTAAGGAAAAGCATTTAAACAAATTTGAAATGTAAACATATGAAAATTGGAAGTTTTCACATTAGATTAGTAAAATTTATGAAGGAATTGATTTTTAAAATCGAGGCAAAGAATTGGCATCGGTATCGGCAGTTTTTCGTGAAATTAGAATCAGCTAAATTTTGGAATCGGTACATCACTAATATATATATATATATGAGGGGTCCCGCGTCTTAAGGTACGTAGGCGCCAAAATTAAAATTCGCTAGAAATCGCCTCCAAAATTCAGCAATATTCTCGCAATACTATCTGTTATTAATTGAGATAGAACGTTCATTTTTGGCTAAATTAGAGTTCTAAGTACGCTAATGAAGATGATGATGAGTTTTTGGAATAGATTTTCATATTTTATATTTTATATATATATATATATGTTATATATATATATTTTTTTTTCTTATTATGCCGAAATTTGGGTGAACTTTTGGCTGGCGATAGAGGTGAAAAAAGTAGTTCGTTTTATAAGGTTTTCAACCATACTTCTAGTGTCGTAAGGTCATTATAACCCAAACCACGCGATAGAGGAAGGGTGAAAATAGTGATATCCATCAAAAACACGTTTTCGCCTGTGGTGGCGCTTAGGTATCTTAAGACGCGCGACCTCTCATATATATATATATATATATATATATATGGGAATGAACTCAGAATGGTCCCCTGAGTTTTTATGATACACACAGACAGTGCATGGAACAAGGAACTCTTCTGGGATAATTAAATCCACTATAGTCCGAATAAGTAATGGTAAATGACAAATACCATAGTTTTTCTTTTCATGATGCTAGCCCGACGCGGGCAACGGGTCACTCGCAAAGAGGTCCCATAAATATAGCTTCCCTCACCAGCTATCTGCAAAGCAGACAGGATCCAGCTTTGGGACATGGATCTAGGAAAGCAGCCTAGCCCTGCTACATTTAGAACCTCAATATAAGCAAAAGACTCGCTGCCTTCACGTCAGATTGAATACATAAAAGAAAAAGGGGTAACTATTATATTTTTAGCCAAAAACCAAAACTTAAACCTCAACTGGTAGAATTGAGCGTCCACTATAGTGGATTTAATTATCCCAGAAGAGTTCCTTGTTCCATGCACTGTCTGTGTGTATCATATATATATATATATATATATATATATGGTACACTGGAGTAAAAGGCCCACGCTTCACATCGAACACAGCAAACGAGCATGTGCCAAACCATCTGGGTTTGTAGGAAAGTGTTTCTCACTTTTTTGTGAATCTTTAGTGATTTTTTACAATATTTTGTTTTTCAGTTGTATGTAGGCCTAATAGGTAAACCGCGCCACGTGGACTCGTGCCATATATTGTATTTATCTTGTATTAAACTAATAACTTTTAATGTAGGTAGTATTTTCCTTGATATTATTCATAGAACCTTTAAAATATTGTAATCATAAATGCTTCTATGGTGGGGTAAAAGGGCTCCTTCTTTGTCGGGTGAAAGGCCTACAGAGGCCTTTTACCCCCATGGTAACTATACATTTGTGTTTACAACTATTTGTTTCTTTTTCAGTGACGAGGGGTTTATCGCAGCTGCACTAACAGAGGAGCCAGAGCCAGACGTTCCACACAGCAACAGTCTGCTCATCTCAACAAGACCCAGTTCCAAAAACTGGTAGGCTTACTCATCCACCCCTAATTGAACAGTCAATCGTAGTTGTAAACGTTGATATCAACTGAAGAACTCATGACCAACAAACGCTTTGAACAACAATCTGCAGTTGCTGTTTGGGTTGAAACCTAAACAGCAACTGCAGAGACAAACCAGCCACATTTAGGCATATCTGGAGAAATTCTTCCCGAAACAGCCTCAAAAAGCTAATCAATGACTTCGTTTGCTCCTGACGCTAAATCTAATGCCCAAGCAGTATTTTCTGAGCTTTGCACACCTCTTAAAGCATTGTAAACAAACGGTCTCGAAAACGCAAAACAGAAAAGGCAGAGATTTTGACCTCATCACCCTTTAAGAGATTCTGAGAAGAAAAGGAAGACATAAAACAAAAGGTGAAAGGGAAGGGAAAATAAAGTGAGAAAATGAAGAAATTAAAAAGCCAAGCCAATGATGCAGACGGAACCTCTGATGAGAATGAGTGGCCATGCTTAGTGTGGAGAGTCATATGGCAACAACTAGCTGGCGAAAAATGGATTCAGTACATTATGTGCCATCACTGGGCTCATGAAGATTGTACAGACAAAGTGAAGCTATATAGTATGCCAAAACTGTGACTTTGATGATAGTGATTAAGAGAGCATTAGGCCAACACTTTTCGAAGCTCTTTTAAAATGTTCCTAACTAAAATGTAGCCTAAATATAATTTGTTCTCATAAACTTGTTTTATTTAAATCCTGACTGATGCAAATAAAATAAATAATTGACTTGTTAAAAAACAAAACTTAGGGGCCTATTGGGCCTACATATGATGAACGTAACGATGAGGAAAAAGTGGAGTCTAAGGTTTGTTTACTTGGTGGGTATGGAGTTAAAGGTCGTTAAGACAAACAAAAATACGGGTGGCAGGTCACTTGATTAAAAATTTGTATGTGGGATAAGAAGCCCCCCTGTAGGCTTCTTATCCCGGTAGCGGGGTAAAAGACCCCTTTATTGAAAATTGTTTTATTAAATTTAACCAAAACTGAATAGGATTTGGAATCTAACTAGTGCTAATTTAATGCAGTCACATTGAATAATTTGAAATATGAAACATAAAAATTGGGTTTAATTTGCAGATGATGCACGTAATTCTTAAGGGGGGCTTTTTACCCAGTCTACCCTATATATATGTGGGATGGTGATGATGATTGTTCGTTTTTTATAAACGCCTAAGTGGGTAAGGTAATCTGCACCTAATTTAGTATCCACATTAAGGGAGAAACAGGGAAGGGTTTAGTAACACACCCGCCTCTCCCAGTCCCCCTCGTGGGGGGGTGACCGGAAGGGGGCCCCTTATGTTCAGTTATACAGTTAGGTTAATTTGCACCAAATTTAGTATGCAAATTAAGGGAGAAACAGAGGTTTTCATAAGACACTATCCCAGTTAAACCCCTCGGTTGCGTTTCCGTAGGCCTTTGTTGCGCAAAGAGCAGCGGGTATTCTAGTATATATGTTACGACCTTTTTGCGAAATTGGCTATTTTGCAAAAGAACCAAAAAGCCGGCCTTTTTGCATAATGGCATTAAATGCCAGGCCACTTTGCAAAATGGCTGGTTATCCAGCCAGCCATTTTGCAAAAAGGCAGAACTTCAGTTAAGCGATTCAATCCAGTTCGATTGAAATTATTGAATACCCGGTTAGGTCAACTGTCCACCCTTGACGATTGGTTAAGTTGTGGTATTTTCGTTAAACAACAAAAATATCACGACTTAACCTAACCAATCGTGAATGGCGGACAGTTGACCTAACAGGGCATTCAATGTCCAGTTCGAGACAGCTTCGAAGAGTATACGCAAAATGGCCGGCAGAATTACGTCATTTTGCAAAATGGCCAATATGCTGGCCTTTTTCCAAATTGGCCTGGCATTGTAATGCCCATTTGCAAAAAGGCCATCATATTGGCCTTTTTGCAAATGGGCCGGCCATTTTGCGAAAAGGACGTAGCATATATATATATATATATATATATATATATATATATATATATATATGTGTGTGTGTGTGTGTAAAAATGAACAATGAATAATTCTTATATTCATATATTCTTATAAATATATGAATTCAAATTCGCGTAACGCTGTCTGTATATGAAACGCAAGTTTGGATAAATTTTTTATTTTTTTTCTATTTTATTTTTGCTGAATAATTTTAATTGATGAATCTCTTTTTAAATTACTTAATCACTTTTTTAGATTTAGCTTAATAATGTAATCGTGTTAAATTCTGAAATGTTCATTTTCTTTATACATTCTCTCTTCGTTGTAAAAGATGAAATCATGTCTTACTGAATACTTAATTTTAAATTTTAAGCATTTAATTTTGGCTCATATGCATGTTTAATTTTAATCCATAATAAAATGCATATTTCAATTTCCATTTTTAGTTAACTCGGCAGATCATGATAACATCAGATCTGTCAATATGCAAGTTAAAATAAAAATATGGCTTCATCTTCAAATATGTTGCTAATCTGTCTAGACAATGCTACAGCTAAAATATTTACCTTATCTTTAAATATTTTGCAAAATAATTCAGCCTATTGAAAATAAAAAACAAAACAGGTCAGCATTAAATAATAATGATGTCACTAAAATTTAGGTATATAAACGTGTAGAATTTCTCTTGGTTATTCTGATTTGACTGATCTGACTTAGAGGCTGAGCATTACCCGTAACATTTCAGCAATAAACTACAGTAAGAGAATATCTTTGTCTTCTCCTTCAAGCCTTGCTTTCTTCAGAGAAGAATCGGGGAACCCTTAGAGAATTTAGTAAGCTTCGCAGAATCCTCCGATCCCCTACAAGAAGAAATCGGAGAGTAGCATAAGAGAAACTACTGTGATTCCCAACACGGTACCAGCTACTCCAAAGTAACAAATCCGTTGCTGCCACCTAACTAGAACCCACGTCAATCTCGAACCGCCCAAGGCCAGAGACGGACGGGTTAACATATGTGTGTATATATATATATATATATATATATATATACACACACACACACACACGAGGGTACTTCAATAAGTATCCGCACTTTTTATTTTCGTAATAATATAGTGTGTGTGTATATAATATACAGGGTGGGCCGAAAGTCTGGATCCATAGGAAAATATTTATTTTAATACATAAATTACAACAAATGGTAAATACTTAAAATGAATATCAACTTTAACTCGTAAATACTCAAATACTTTTTTATTTCAGCCCAGAAATGGCTTCGAATCTAACAACAGAAGACCGGGTAGAACTTGTGCTCATGTACGCAAGACAGGGCGCTACACACAGAGAAGTTGCTAGCGAATTCAATAGAAATCATCCTGATAAGCATCCAGTAACACATGCGACTGTTGGCAAGTTGTTTAAACGTTTCAAAGAAACAGGAAGTGTACATGGTCGACGGCGTTCTGGTCGTCCAAAAACTGCAACTGATGAAAATACCTCTGCAATGGTATGTGAAACTTTAACGAATAGTCCAGTAAAGTCAACAAGAAGATTATCAAATGAAACACGCATCTCGAGAACGTCAATTCGAAGAATTATTAAAAATCATAAATTCCATCCATAAGTGTCTCGATGTCAGAGGCCGCCAATTTGAGCATTTGTTATAATTTGTTGTTTATACTGGAGTACGAACCACTGTACAGTATCACGGATACGCATTTGCGAGTTAAAGTTGATATTCATTTTAAGTATTTACCATTTGTTGTAATTTATGTATTAAAATAAATATTTTCCTATGGATCCAGACTTTCGGCCCACCCTGTATATACGTAATAACGAGCCAAACTAAGATATATCGGCTTATTTAGGCTAGCAACAGTATAGGCTTATTTAGGCTAGCAACAGTGTAGGCTTATTTAGGCTACTCATAGCTGTCACATATCGTACGAATAGTGAGCATGGTTGCGCCGCTTTCAATTTGTACTCTGGAAGAACAGAGATACGTGGCCCGTTTTTTCTGGGTAGAAGGAGTGAAAGGAGCTGAAATTCACACACGCTTATGTGCTCAGTATGGGAATAATGCGTCACCACGGCGAAGTGTGTACGAGTGGATTCAAATGTTCAAGGAAGGTCAGACATATGTGACAGATACTCAGCGCTCAGGACGACCGTCAACATCAACCAGTGGTGTCAAGCAGGAAGAGGCCAGAGCCATGAATTTCGATGACAAGATTAACAATAAAAGAAATTGCATCTTCATTAGACATCAGT
Organism: Bathynomus jamesi; assembly: GCA_023014485.1. NCBI lineage: Eukaryota > Metazoa > Arthropoda > Malacostraca > Isopoda > Cirolanidae > Bathynomus > Bathynomus jamesi. The sequence goes on along the minus strand of JAJOZX010009139.1, from coordinate 124,518 downwards.
CAAGGGTCAGCCTATTCGATAGTTCATGACATTCTTGGCTTTCACAAGGTTTGTGCAAGATGGGTGCCCAAATCGTTGACAGAAGAACACAAACGTAATCGTATGGACGTCTGCTCTCGTCTTTTGGCGCTGTATCATAAATAATTCATAATGAAGGTGAAAACATTTTGGAGCGCATTATCACTGCAGATGAAACCTGGATCCATCACTATGAACCAGAAAGCTAACGACAGAGCATGCAATGGAAGCATCCAACATCTCCCGTTACAAGGAAGTTCAAAGCGCGGCCGTCAGCAGGTAAAGTTATGCTAACACTGTTTTGGGATACACGAGGCCCTATCCTTGAAAATTATCTAGAGCGTGGAACCCCAGTAACAAGTGCATCGTATTCTGACATGCTTCGGAATGAGTTAAACCAGTGGTGTCAAGCAGGAAGAGGCCAGAGCCATGAATTTCGATGACAAGATTAACAATAAAAGAAATTGCATCTTCATTAGACATCAGTCAAGGGTCAGCCTATTCGATAGTTCATGACATTCTTGGCTTTCACAAGGTTTGTGCAAGATGGGTGCCCAAATCGTTGACAGAAGAGCACAAACGTAATCGTATGGACGTCTGCTCTCGTCTTTTGGCGCTGTATCATAAATAATTCATAATGAAGGTGAAAACTTTTTGGAGCGCATTATCACTGCAGATGAAACCTGGATCCATCACTATGAACCAGAAAGCTAACGACAGAGCATGCAATGGAAGCATCCAACATCTCCCGTTACAAGGAAGTTCAAAGCGCGGCCGTCAGCAGGTAAAGTTATGCTAACACTGTTTTGGGATACACGAGGCCCTATCCTTGAACATTATCTAGAGCGTGGAACCCCAGTAACAAGTGCATCGTATTCTGACATGCTTCGGAATGAGTTAAAGCAAGCAATTCGCACAAAACGGAGAGGGAGATTGTCGAAAGGTGTTATTCTGTTACACGACAATGCGCGCCCTCATACCGCTGCACAGACTAGAAAATGTCTTCAAGAACTTAAATTTGAAGTTCTCTACCATCCAGCCTACAGTCCAGACCTGACACCTTCGGATTTTTACCTGTTTGAACCACTAAAAGACGCTTTGAGAGGTCAATGACTCCAAGGCGATGATGACCTGAAGGAGGCGGTGCATGACTGGCTCCGCACACAGCCAAAAACATTATTTTGTGATGGCATTAGGAAGCTTTAGATCGCTGGACTAAGTGTATTGAGAAACAGGGAGACTATGTTGAAAAGTGATGGGTTTATAATCTATCAGATGCGAAAATAAAATTGTGAAAATAAAAAGTGCGGATACTTATTGAATTACCCTCGTGTGTGTGTGTGTGTGTGTGTGTGTGTGTGTATATTATTGTTTAAGTTGAATATTTGCAGGTAATTCCTCTTAAATGTTTTTATAAAAACATTAGAACTTCATTGACATCTATTTATGAATAAAAGTTACATCAAATAGCGTTACATACACCTTATCAGCTTGAGTAGTTAATAGGAAGGGTTAGGTTTTGTAAAATTAAATTAAATACACAAACACTCATTTGCTCTCCAATTCGCACACATAAATTTTAAGCCGTCTAAAGTTATACGTTTGCATTCCTTTCTATGTAGTTTATCGTCTTCAAAGTCTTGAAAAAATGAAACGTTTTTGTTATTAAATTATATTATCTCTTTATCACGCAGACAGATTAAGATAGAATTATGACTCCTTAAATCAAGTCTTTGATTGAAGAAGTTATAATTCTTACAGTTTCATGGTTTCTGAATAGAGTGAGTGAAGAAAATTGATTGAAGTTTCATTTGTTGCAATTGGTTTACTGCAGAATCAAATTCTTCAGAGAGAAATTATGAGTCGCTGAATAACTTTTTAAGAGTTATTGAGCGACTCATAATTTCTCTCTCAAAAGAGCGTTACAGAACGTTCCTGGGGGATCTGGGGTGTCAAGTTTTAGCAAAAATAGGGTTATGTAATTTTTGAACGGCCCTTAATTATAATGTAATGTCTGTGTTCATAAAGATAAACGATTAATATAATGTTTCAGACCAACAAAGACCCAAGGATCCACTCATGGCTGGTCTACCTAACTGTGGTTGTAGTTGTGTATTGCGCATGTCCTCCGTGGTGGCGGAAGGGACCTACAATTTTACGTGGGTTCCGAACCACAAAAACCTTAATTTTACTACCTGAAAATATACACAATCTATCAACATATGCGTCTAATCGATTTTTAAACATGTTTATAGACGTGCTACTAATTACTTCTATCGGCAAACTATTCCAGCTATTTACTATTCTATGCGTCAAAAAGTTTTTGGCAACTGCTGTCTCGAACCTTCTACTTGTCAACTTACACCCGTTATTTCTAGTTCTATTATATTCTGAGATTTCGAAAAGCTCTATTTACGTTATCGAACCCATTCATAATTTTAAAAACCTGGATTAGATCACCCCCTTAGCCTCCTAGTTTCGAGTGTAGTCAATTTTAACTCCTTAAGCCTATCCTTATACGATTTCGACCTAAGCGACGGAATCATCTTAGTTGCTCGTCTTTGAACTCTTTCGATTTTGTCTATATCTTTGCGCATATGCGGATTCCAAAATTGGATCGCGTACTCCAAATGGGGTCTAACTAATGATTTATAAAGAGGAGCAATAATATCGCGCGATTTGTACTCAAAATTCCGAGCAATAAAACCTAGCACTTTGTTCGCTTTATTGACCGCTGCTGTACTTTGTTTCGCCACTTTTAAATCACCAGTGACTATAACTCCTAAACCTTTTTCCTGTTCTACGCTTGCCAACTCCTTCCCTGACATACTATACGCAAAATTACCGTTAAGCGAACCTATATGTAAAATTTTTCACTTATCGACGTCAAATCTCATTTGCCATGTGACTGACCAATCAACGATTTTGTTCAGATCTTCCTGGATTTTACCGCTATCTTCATCATTAATTGCCCTACCACCGAACTTCGTGTCATCCACAAACTTTGAAACTGTACTGACTAGGCCGACATCTAAATCGTTAATATATAAGAAAAAGCAAGGGGCCCAATACACAGCCCTGAGGAACGCCGCTCGCTACATTAGTCTAACACGACTCCGCTCCATCAACTACCACCCTCTGTTTCCTACCTCGCAACCACTCTTCTATCCAATTTATTACTACACCCCTGATTCCATGAGCCTTAGTTTTTTCAATGAGTCTTTGGTGCGGTACGGTGTGAAACGCTTTTTGAAAATCTAAATACACTACATCTACCGCCCGTAAACTTCAACCACGCTTTGAGAAAATTCTAAAAGATTAGTTAAGCAAGATTTGTTTCGCCTAAAACCGTGCTGCGTATTTCTAATCAAGTTATGCAGTTCCAAGTGTTCGACTATACAATACCAAATTATTGATTCCAGTAGCTTACCTACAAAAGACGTTAAACTGATTGGCCTATAATTTCCCGCCGCACATTTATCGCCTTTCTTGAAAATATGATCGTCAACAGCGTTGAATTCCATGTTTACTAGTCTTATACAGTAATAAGGTTCCATTATGATTATTGCAAGTCTATATGAACAGATACCACAATACAACGTTTTATATACTAGTGAATTTGAACCAAAAATAGACATTACACAACCATCCTCCACACTCCCTCATTTCCCTTCCCCACCCACCAGTCTCGCGTATATTAAATCATTATGTAACAATACTAAAAACTTTTTGTAGAGTCCATGTGCAGCTTTAAATCTTGGATCACCTGAAGATCAGGGCCCCCACCCTTCTTTAGTTAGCTTTATAACTAACGAAAATATCACGACCTAACCTAATTAATCGTCAAGGGTGTGCAGTTGACCTAACGATTGGTTTGGTTAGGTCGTGATATTTTCGTTAGTTAACCTTATAAGGCTAACTAGAGAAGGCTGGGGGCCCTGATCTTCAAGTGACCTTGAACCTTTACTAACTTACGAATCTACACGATTATATATATATATATTATATATATAATATTTAGGAGAAATCCAATGACAAGGAGAAATGTAAATGCCATAAAAAGTCTTCTTTATTGCGCAACGTTTCGAGCAATACGCTCATCTTCAGGCTGTTTAATAACAATGTGAAATTAAAATCAATATTGAATGAAAAACAAAACAGAAAATTTCTATAACCTATTCGTAAAGACAAATTTTAAAAGACTGAGAAAAGAGGGTTAAATTCTAAGTTATACAGATTTACATATAAAAATTAAGAAGTTATTTTTAAATACATGTAGTAAATGTGAAATTAATACACTGGAAAAATTACAATAGTACACTGGAACAATGGAGCTATCTACCTTACACAGCAGTATCCGAGGCCGACTAATTTGAGCAGAGAGGCAGAGGCAACGGGAAACACGAAGATGGCGAGGGATAGGGGAAGGAGGGATTATAAGGAATTGGGGAAGGAGGAGGGATCATAGCAAATTGAGAGGGACGGACGATGAGTCAACATTCAGACTAGGGGACAATGCTTTAATGAAAAGGGATTCTAAAATTCTTAGTGAGTTGGGACAAGTATTACAACCAAGAATTTTAAAATTGTCTAAAGTGACATCAATTTTGCATTTAATGCTATGTTCACGAATACTGAGGCTTCCTTAGTTTTTAAAATTTTACCTGTTCGGCCACTTATTCCCATATGCGAATAAAATCTAGCCCTGAGAGAGCGAACAGTGCTGCCGATGTAATTCCCAAGGAGACACCTGGGGCAGGTAAATAAATATACAACACCGCTACGCAACGAGTCAGGGGTTCGATCCTTCGCTGAGAAAAAGCTACCTAAAGACGTTTTATTAATAAATATGATGCGGAAATCAGTATGATAAAAAAATTTCCTTAACAATTTTGTAAATTTAAGCTTAAATTCCTTATTCAAGGGACCCATTTCAGGTACCAAGAAATTTTTATATCCTTCGGCACAGTAATACATGGAAGTTGAGGGCTATAAACATTATTTAAGAAGGATCTAATTAGTTTGTCTACATATTGAACAGGAAAACTATTATTAGTAAAGTATGATCTTAGATTATTAAATTCATCATTAAGTAAGGTAAAATTAGAGGTCAAATTATATCCTCTGAACAGGAGAGTTTTAATACAAGACATCTTATAGTTGAAATCAGTAAAACTAAAAAAATTCATGCCCAAACCAGTGAAAGTGGGTTTCCTATAAACTGATGTAGTAATAGAATCACCGTTTTTCGAAATTAAAAGATCTAAGAAGGGGAGGGAGCCATTTTGCTCAGTTTCCATTGTATACGTTATATTGGGGTGCAAAGAATTTAGGAAGTTAAAGAATTGTTGCGCTTGTACCGCATTATCAAAGACTGCTATCGAATCATCAACGAAGCGTCGATAGAAAATTGGCTTGAGATGAGTGGGAGATTGTCTAAAAATTGCACTTTCTAAATGAGTCATAAAAAAGTCAGCTGCTAACGGTCCGACTGGTGATCCCATCCCTACCCCATCAATTTGTTGGTAAACCTTATTGTTGAAAGTGAAATAGCATTGTTTGAAGACCAATTCTAAAAGTTCCTTCAAATGAGACAATGAAAAACCATGAAAATTATCAACTGAGCTAAAAACCCTATCTAAAATAATGGCAATAGTTTCAGATACAGGTACATTTGTGAAAAGTGACTTTACATCAAACTGACAAAAAACTTTTTTGAATCGAAGTTTTTACCCAGGAGTTCTTTTTTTTCAAACGAGTTATTTATAGTGTAAACATTTTTCGCAAAGGGGGACAGGAGACGAACAACAAATTTTGCCAATTGAAAGGTGGGTAAGTTATACGAAGCTAAAATAGGACGGAGAGGTGTTCCAGCTTTATGGATTTTAGGCAGACAGTATAATTGAGCAAGATTAGCACCAGATGCGAACAACTGAGTGTAAGTATCATTTTTTATTATCTTTAAGGACTTTAGTCGTGACAGAAATCTATTAACCTGGTCTTCTAACCTTACAATGACTTTATTTACAGGTTCTAGAATTTGTTTGAATTTAGTAAGATCACTTAGGATTTCATTAGTTTTGTTTATGTAGTCCGATTTATTCAAAATAACCACTCCGTTACCCTTGTCTGGTCTAGTCACAACAATCTCCTGGTTCTTTGCCAAATTCTTAATACACTGCAAATCACTCTTCCTAAATATGAAAGATTGAAATTTAAGATTTCTAAGTTTTAGAAAAATTCTTGAGTTAAATATGAGAACTGACATTTGAAATTATTGAAATCCCCCACATGGGGAACATTTTTCAAGCCATTGAAAAATTTTTCAAAGTAAAGAAAAAACGAAGGCTTATATATTGAAACACGGAAGCTTAAATTGCAAACCAAGTGACAGTAAAAACTTTTCCCGAGGGGAGAGTGTGTAACTAGAAAGATTCGAAATTACCTTCTCTGAATTGAAAAAATTTGGTGAATTCATTCCCAAAGCCTTTAACTTACGTTCATGTGTTCCAGCTGACTTTTTTATGACTCATTTAGAAAGTGCAATTTTTAGACAATCTCCCACTCATCTCAAGCCAATTTTCTATCGACGCTTCGTTGATGATTCGATAGCAGTCTTTGATAATGCGGTACAAGCGCAACAATTCTTTAACTTCCTAAATTCTTTGCACCCCAATATAACGTATACAATGGAAACTGAGCAAAATGGCTCCCTCCCCTTCTTAGATCTTTTAATTTCGAAAAACGGTGATTCTATTACTACATCAGTTTATAGGAAACCCACTTTCACTGGTTTGGGCATGAATTTTTTTAGTTTTACTGATTTCAACTATAAGATGTCTTGTATTAAAACTCTCCTGTTCAGAGGATATAATTTGACCTCTAATTTTACCTTACTTAATGATGAATTTAATAATCTAAGATCATACTTTACTAATAATAGTTTTCCTGTTCAATATGTAGACAAACTAATTAGATCCTTCTTAAATAATGTTTATAGCCCTCAACTTCCATGTATTACTGTGCCGAAGGATATAAAATATTTCTTGGTACCTGAAATGGGTCCCTTGAATAAGGAATTTAAGCTTAAATTTACAAAATTGTTAAGGAAATTTTTTTATCATACTGATTTCCGCATCATATTTATTAATAAAACGTCTTTAGGTAGCTTTTTCTCAGCGAAGGATCGAACCCCTGACTCGTTGCGTAGCGGTGTTGTATATTTATTTACCTGCCCCAGGTGTCTCCTTGGGAATTACATCGGCAGCACTGTTCGCTCTCTCAGGGCTAGATTTTATTCGCATATGGGAATAAGTGGCCGAACAGGTAAAATTTTAAAAACTAAGGAAGCCTCCAGTATTCGTGAACATAGCATTAAATGCAAAATTGATGTCACTTTAGACAATTTTAAAATTCTTGGTTGTAATACTTGTCCCAACTCACTAAGAATTTTAGAATCCCTTTTCATTAAAGCATTGTCCCCTAGTCTGAATGTTGACTCATCGTCCGTCCCTCTCAATTTGCTATGATCCCTCCTCCTTCCCCAATTCCTTATAATCCCTCCTTCCCCTATCTCCCTCGCCATCTTTCGTGTTTCCCGTTCCTTGCCTCTGCCTCTGCCTCTGCTCAAATTAGTCGGCCTCGGATACTGCTGTGTAAGGTAGATAGCTCCATTGTTCCAGTGTACTATTGGTAATTTTTCCAGTGTATTAATTTCACATTTACTACATGTATTTAAAAATAACTTCTTAATTTTTATATGTAAATCTGTATAACTTAGAATTTAACCCTCTTTTCTCAGTCTTTTAAAATTTGTCTTTACGAATAGGTTATAGAAATTTTCTGTTTTGTTTTTCATTCAATATTGATTTTAATTTCACATTGTTATTAAACAGCCTGAAGATGAGCGTATTGCTCGAAACGTTGCGCAATAAAGAAGACTTTTTATGGCATTTACATTTCTCCTTGTCATTGGATTTCTCCTAAATATTAAATTGAAGCTCTGTAGAAGCAACCCGCATAATTATATATATATATTATATATATATATATATATATATATATATATATATATATATATTGACATTGAGCAAGAAAAAGATTGAGACTGTGAAAGAGAGCGAGGTAGAGGGGCAGAGAGAGTTAGTGGGAAATGGCTTATCGATTGTTACATAAAGAACTTGCTAATAGTTTCGATCTGAATAACAGGAACTAATTATCAAAATCACACAAGAACAATCCACGGTTATACTCGCATAAACATATTTATATATACTTATAAATTCATACATTATACTAATGTTTGTGAAACGAAGTTCATGGGCCAAACCGTGGTGTTGACATGGTTAATTGTTGTCGCCGTCCAGGAGAGACATTTGGGCGTGTCAGTGGAAACTGTAAGGTGACGGTTGCATGAAGCAGGATATCACCACCGGTTTGTGGCTGATGCCTATTATACTAATAGTGTTTTCCAGATTGTATTTGCATTATCAATGTGGAGAGATAATGATTTAGTCACGATGGACAGATAAACCCATTAATGTTTTCCAGATTTCCTGTTGCATTATCAATGTGGAGATATTATTAGATCTTAAAAGGAATATATATATATATATATATATACACAGTAAAACCAATTCTTTATTACAACAAATATGCAATGGTTGAGAATGTTTTACTAAATAGTTTATCATACAAAATGCTCACAATTTGCCATAGATTAACATAAATGGCACACCTATACCCGGTTCATAGTTATTATTTGGACCATCCCCCACTATTGTCTATTACATCTTGTAATCTGTGTGGCACAGATGCAACATTGTTATGTATGATGTGTGGGTTCCTTCGGAACATCTCCCACTCAGCCATACTGTGATCCTGCAGCTGGCGGCTGGTCCGCTCCTGCCCAGGCTCCCACGAGTTCACTACATTCCCCCACACGTTCTCAATGGGGTTGAGGTCACACCCCTTACTAGGCCAGTCCAGTAGTTCTACATTTCGCTGCTCCTCGAACCACCTTCTAACAATCCTGGCGGTGTGGATGGGAAAGTTGTCCTGCAAATGGATTTTAAATATTAAAAGTAGAATTATATCTCATTCATACGCTTCATCAGTATCCCACTATTCGAGATAGGTTTTAACCCCTATGTATTAGGGGTTTCTCTCAGCTAAATGAAATTGTGCGCCGTTATACATATAATACAGTCTGCAATTATCCAGAACAAAATCCTAAAGTGTTGTCATCGTACTGAAAGAGTTAAAGAACAATTTTGTGAATTATTCGTCCCATGTAAATGTGGAGACCGGACATACAAATGCGTGTAATACATAAATCTTACTCTAGTAATAGTATAATATTCTATAACACACAAATACAACATACCAGCATAGACATAATCTGCTCAGGATAAGCAAGGCAGACGCGCTTACAGAAGGCAGCATCACCTCCTCCATGATCTCTATCTATTGATCTCAGTCAGCTCTCCTAGTCCTTGCAGGTGCATCCATCCCCACACATTCGCCGTCACGTGCCCACTCCGTCCCACTTCGTAAATATTTTGGCGGGTATATCTCGTGTTGTCCTGTCGCCAACACCGAAAAAGGCTGTGAATTGTAGACGCAAACGTCTTCTCGTCAGAGAAGATAACTCTGCTCCAGTATGCGAGATCATCATTTATATGCTGGCGAGCAAACGAGAGCCTGGCCTGACTATGTCGTTCCTCGATCCTCTCTTTTTTGGCAGGAGTACGGTGGTGATATCCTGCTTCATGCAACCGTCTCCTTACGGTGTCCACTGACACGCCCATATGTAGTGTCTCCCGGATGCCGACTGCATTGTTGATAGGGTCGTTCTGCACTTCGTTGATTATTCTCCGGTCTTCTTCTCGGGTGGTCTTTCTTGGTGCCCCACACTTAGGACGATCTATCAGATTCCCAGTCTCCCGCCACCTCTGCACCCATCGTCGAACAGTAGGCTTCGAAATTCCCAGTTCCATGGCTATGTCAGCTACAGAGAGGCCTGCTTCCAGCATACCAATTATCCGGCCTCGGTTTAGCCCATCAACGTCATTTCACAAACATTAGTATAATATTGTATGAGTTTATAAGTATATATACTGTAAACCAGTTTAATTTCGCGGCAGCAAATTTTCGCTCTTTCATATCCTTGGACAAGTTCGCGGCATCATAATTTCGCGGTCAACAGTTGCTAGTTACAATCTTACAGATTAAAATGACGTCATAAATGACGACATTTATTCTGGACTGTGATTGGTGGAGGTTGAAGTCGTATATCAAGGCAAGTTTTACCTCTTGGTATGTGGATAAAGTTTCAGCAGCGCTCAACGTAAATGAATCTCTCGGTAAGATAGATTTGAAGCTCTTCACACTGAAACCTATTCATGCTAAATGGATTGTCTCTGCATGGGATAATCTACACAAAATGAGGGAGACCATTCGGAAGGGTTAGGAAATTAGCGGTATTCGTGACACTCTTGTTATCAGTAATAATACAGTATAATTTAAAATGAAATGTTTTTACTGCTTTTACTTTACAATGTTTTATTACAATATACTAAATTTATTTTTCAGATAAAGTATTTTAATGATCTAAGTTTTATTTTCTTACTATCTTCCAAAGATTAGTTTAAATTGTCAAATTTTCGCTTGCTGGATATTTTCGCGTAAAACGCGAAAATTTCCAGCAGGCGAGCATTTCGTATTCACTAGTATATAAAAAGTTCTATTGTAGTAACTTGGTAAGACGGCTACAGAAACGCACGGAATGCTTGCAGCTGTCTACTGAGATGAAGTTGTTACAAACAAGACGACGGACGACGACCACTTCTTTCATCATCTTCCAAAGACTCATTTCCTTCTCGAAACCTTCCAAACCACTTGCAAACAGTCTTGTTTGTAACATCTCCGTAGACAGCTGCAAGCATTCCATGCGTTTCTGTAGCCGTCTTACCAAGTTTAAAACAAAATTTGATGTTTGCACGTTGCTCAAATTTCGACATTTTCTGCAAAATCGCCAGACGCCACAAAAACGCCCTCACACAAAGCAATGACACGGCGCACTGGTGCGTAGTTGAATGGTGTTTGTTGGCATCTGGCAAGTGGCGAAGGTGACGTCATCAGCCATACACACTGACATCACCTAGTGACACGCGTTCATAAGTTGCGGGACTATTTATCGAGCTTTTTGATCACACCTCGTACATTGTGTATATTACATTGTATATATTACATTACATATTATATTAAATAATATATACATTGTACATATTACATAAATGTAATATATAATGATTTTGCTAAAGCCTTCAATAAATGTGATCCCAAACTTAAGAATACAGGAATTGCTGAAAGCTGGGACCATGAATACTTAATTTTTTGACCAGAAGAACAAAAAATTAAATGGGGTCAAATCTGAAGTCCCAGAAGTCGTCTGCTCTGTCCCACAAGGTACAATATTAGCTCCTTTGCTGTTTATAATAATGATTGTAGACATTGATACAGATATTAATGACGGCATCTTATCGTGTTTCGCGGATGACACAAAGATATGCATGGAAATATCAAACAAAGGTGACATAGAAAAGCTACAAAACGACATTGAAACATTATTCAAATGAGGGGAAGACAACAATATGAAGTTCAACAAAGAAAAATTCAAACTTATAAGATATGATAACTAGGGGTGCACCAATTGTCATTTTTTGCCGAAGCCGATTAATCTGCCAATTACACTTTGCCGAATCCTATTAATCTGCCAATTACACGATGCCGAATCCTATTAATCTGCCAATTATTTAAATAATACTAAATACTAATGAATAGATTATGTCACTATAATTATTTCTCATGTTTTAATTTAGAAACCAATTCAAAATAATATATCTACAACTTTTTTTATTTTTTACAGAGCTGTTTTTATATTCAATGGTTAGCTATCGTTTACTAGTATCATTTTGATTCAGGCTGTCCTTATTAGTTATTCCTTTGGTTCTTGACTTCTTATTTTGGCACTAATGCTTAAATAATAATTAATGACAATGACTTCATCCCACAAAGCCCGATGTGGGAATATTTTGAAAAATGAACTGATGATAAAAGTAAGGCTAAATGTATTTTATGTAATAGGCCTACGATACTATCAAGAGGAGGGAAAGAAGCTCGTAGAATGACTACAACAAATTTAAGGAATCACTTGAAAAGCAAACATCAAGATCAATTTAGGAAGCTAGCATCTTTAAAGAGAAAATTTCATGATGAACCTTATACTTCTTTTTCAATCAGAGCAAACTGTATTTCAAGTTCTTTAGCCATTCCTTCCACTTCAACGGAACCAGAATCAATTGGTGAAATTGGTGAAACCAGTACTGAACAATCAGATTCAAATGGATTAAAATTAAACCTCCAATAAAATTAATGCAACCATCCATTAAACAAATTGTTGATAAAAAAATGAATGGACCATCAAGGGTGAAAGCAATTAACACTAAAATAGGTGAAATGATATGCAGTTATATTCAGCCATATTCACTGGTTGAGAATGCAGGATTCAAGAGACTGATTAATCACAGTAAACCTAGTCTTAAAATTTCCTCAAGAAAATATTTTTCTGAAATGGTAATTCCTGATATTTATGAAAAGTTGAAATTGAAACGTCAAGGAATGATCAACTTTGTAACCAGTATTAGCTTCATAAGTAATGGCTGGACAGCAAACCGTAATTTAGACTTCTTTTTTTTTAAGTTTTACAACTCACTGGATATCAGAGGAATTTCATCTACAGTATATTCTGCAGTTTTGAGAGTACTGTACAGCATTTCCAAGGATCCCATACTGGAGTGAAAATAGGGAAATTTTCAGTGACTCATTCGAAGAATAGGGTATCCCAAAGGACAAAGTTCATTTAGTGACCGATAATGCAGCAAACATGTAAAGTGGCATTCATCTATTATAATTTGAGGCTTTTTAATTTTAATTACTGAAAGCTGAAAGATAGGCTATACTGCAAACAAATTAAAATATCTTTTGTTATAAAATTGATAAAATATTAAAAACCGATTGAAAAAAAAGTATCAGTCACTATGCTAATGAGTAAATCTCTGTTCTTTACAGGTGGGAACATTTAAGAAGCTACAAGAACTTCAAGAAGTAGGCTTACTGCAGAGCATGGGGAACCGTTGGCATTCACCATTCAACCATTATAACTTTAATCTTTTTAATTTTATTACTGAAAGCCGAAACTATATGCAAATTAATATCATATGATAATTAAAATATCTTATTAATATTAAAAATTTTATTAACCAATAAGCAATAGCCAAAATCATAGTTAAAATTGGAAATTAACTTCTTTCCACTGAAATAATCGGTTAATCGGCCGATTATTAGTTTGCCGAAGCCCATTACCAATAAGTTACAAAAATGCCGATTAATCGGTGCACCCATAATGGTAACAAGAAGGTGCTACAGAATGAAGTGTACAAAACGCCGCAAGCGAAAGAGATAAACCAAACAAACAAATCAGAAATCTTGGAGTAATTATGTCATCGGATGCAGAATTCAGAGTGTACCATAACGTTAAAATCATAAATGCTAGAAAAGTAATGGAAATTATCTGAAGGAGTTTCCACAGCAAAAAAACAAATATCATGCTAAAATTATGGAAGAGTCTAGTCTTACCAGTAATTGAGTATTGCTCGGTACTCACAAGCCCATACAGAAACCAATACATGGCAAACAAAGAGGGCATACAAATAACTTTTACGTCTAAGACAGAGGAAAAGATAAAGACTACTGGTCTCGACAACTATATATATTTACATAAGCCTGTAAGATGTGTCCATTTGCCAAAGGAAGTTTACAATTCCTTATATTTAAATTGTTATCATAATAAACAAATTCTTCTATTATGTAAAATCTCTATACTTTGGTAAATAAAGAACTAGATCGAATTAAGTAATGCTTCTAAAAGTAAGGTTATTTTCTTGAGCGATATACGAGTAAGAGTTTGATACTCGTACAAACAAACGTTCGTTCTCTTACAACAAAAACTAAAATATGAAATAAACGAGTAGTGGATATTTTATTTTTCTAGAGTTTGAAGATGTCTTTCCTCGGGTTGGAAGTTTTATGCCTTTTTAAACGAAGCAACGGGGCAGCAGTTTGCCTCACTTCTTTCATTTTATTTCTTTGTTGTTCTTTTACTTGTGTGTGTGTGTGTGTGTGTGTGTGTCTTGTCTTCCCTACTGATCACGACAATCTTGAGGATACACACAGAGTTCATCGGGACACGAACGTGTGTATCAAGACATTAGTAGTATCGTGGTGGTTTACCTTTATAAATGTTACCTTTTACAGGGTTGCCACTCATTTTCTTTAATGAATTTCCCTGTTTTTTCCAGGCTTTCCGAATACTTTTATAAAATTGTCCAGGTATTATATTTTTAATACACAAAATTAGGAAAACAAGTAATACCCACACGCATAACACCCTATGTTTTCCAATTCTTTTGCTAGATTTCAGTGACTGGACTTTTTCAATATGACATTTACGTGGCTAACTACAGACTGTCATCCCATATCACTTGGTTCAAAAGGTTTTATAATACTCAAATTTTGCAATATGCTTGGAATGCATTTGCATCAACAAGCTTTAATATATATATATAATATATATATATAACTTATGAACCTTATGTTGTTTTGTGCGTTGGTCTCTCTTCACACGGAGGTCAAGCTGGTGGCCCCGCCTCTAGGTCTGGCTTGGTGGAGGAGCGAGTTGCTTTCTTGCGCTCTCCACCGTACATAGCCAGGCACGCCCGGCTCATCTGACCGTCCTGAGCCAGGCATCCAATCTTCTCTTGAAAACTTCAACTTTGACCCCGTTACGTTTCTGAGGTCCGTTGGAAGCTGGTTGAAAAGTCTTGGCCCCTGACAACCAAGCTATTTTCCTTCAGAGTTGAGAAGGTCCCTTGTCGGGCCTTTAATTTGGGAACACTACACATTCTGCCTTTCCTATTTTCCAGTGTTGTTTGAATGGTAATTAGGTTTAGTTTTAGGTTTGGTACCAGTTTTTCGATCATTTTCCATATGTAGATTATGGTGTACCTCTCTCTTCTTCTTTCCAGGGAGTACAGATTTAGTTTACATAGTCTTTCCCAGTAGTTGAGTTCTTTGCAGCCATCAATTTTGGCTGTGAAATGCCTTTGCGTTTCTTCTAGTTTATTAGTTTCTTCCTTTTTATATGGGGACGTCAAAACTGAGCAGCATTCAAGTTTTCGTATAATCAGTGTTTTTAGCAGAGGAATCATTACTGTCCTGTCCCTTCTCTTGAACGTTCTTAGTACCTGTCCCGCGACTCTTTTTTCTTTATTTATCGCTATCTGATTTTGTGTTTCGAATTTCGCACCATCGGTCATTATTACCCCCAGATCGATTGCTTTCGTGCTGCTCTGAATTTCCTGTCTATCTGGAGCATAATATGCAGTCTGTTTAAGTTCCTCCTTTCTACCATATCTCAAGAGCTGAAATTTCTCGGTGTTAAAAGTCATGTTGTTGTCTTCTGACCATTTGTATATTTTGTTCGTGTCTCTCTGCAAGGCCTCCACTTCATGTACATCGCTGATTTTTCTGCTGATCTTTGTATCGTCTGCAAAGGATGTTACTATACTATTGCTGTTTACTCCGCTGTCTATGTCTGTTAGCATGATAATGAACAGGAGTGGGGCCAGTACTGTCCCTTGTGGTATTGAGCTGCGTACTTCCGATTCTGATGATGATATACCTTGAATTTTGACGACCTGCAGACGTTCTCCGAGGAAGTTGTAGATCCATTTTCCCACTTTGCCTGTTATTCCCATATATTTCATTTTATGTGCTGTTATATCATGATCACATTTGTCGAAAGCTTGAGCAAAATCTGTGTATATAACACCGTAGTTGTCATTGCCTTCCAGTGCATCTAGGATATTGTTATAGTGTTCTATTTAGTTGTGATAGGCATGATCTACCTGATCGGAATCCATGCTGATTTTCGTTGAATCTTTCCCATGTCTCCAGAAAATCATAAATTTTCTCTCTCACTATTCTCTCAAATACTTTGGTGAGGTGGGACGTCAATAACACTGGTCTATAGTTCTTTGCTTGAGATCTGTCCACTCCTTTATATAGAGGGACAATGTTTGCTCTTTTCAAGATACTTGGTATTTCCCCAGTGTCTAGGGATCTTCTCCATATCCAGTATAAAGGTGTAGCTATTTCATTTTTACAGTTTTTAATCAATAATGCGTTCCAATTGTCCGGACCTGCAGCTGAATGTGGTTTCATTTGTCCTATAGCTCTCGCTACATCTTCTGGGGTAAAATCAAAGTCTGTTATATACTCTCCCTATAATTCCTCTTCAAGGAATGCATCTATGTCAGGTATCGCTTTGTTACTTTTTGGGGTACTGAAAATTGATTCATACTGAGCTCTCAATGTTTCAGATATTTCTTTTGGATCGTCGGTTAATTCATTATTTCTCGTCCTTAAGGGCCCAATAGCAGCGCGCGTTTTTGTTTTCCGTTTTGTATAGCTATAGAAGTATTTTGGGTTTTCCTTTATTGCTTCTACCGCCTTTTCCTCTTCCCTCTCTGTATGGTCCTTAATCAGAGTTTGTATTTCCCTATCGATACCTTCCAGTTTTTCTTGTAATACTTTCCTGTCATTATCTCCGCAGTTGCCTAACTTCGCCTTCACTCTCTTTTGCGGAATAGTCTTCTCTTTTGCCTCTCTAGCCAGCTCTCTTTCCCTTTGACTGTGATTTCGGAGCATATTTTTCTAAATTTCTCAGCGTATTTTCTTCCAAGGTTGTTAGCATTTCTTCAGTCGTTTTATTCTCGAAAATTGTTCTCCACTCTATTTGAGCCATGTGCGATCTGATCGCTTCCCAATTTATAGTCTTGGAGTTTAAGTTAAAGGCCCCAAATTTGCTTCTTTCCTCAATATGTGTATTGTCTTTTAATGCTGTCGTCATATTTGTTGATATCTCGATTAAGTTGTGGTCCGAGATAATGGTTGGGGTTATTTTTATATCAGCAATCAAGTTCGTGTTATTCGTGAATACCAGATCCAGGCAGTTATTTTTTCTGGTATTTTCTGTTATCTCCTGTGTCAGCATAAACTCATTTGTGAGAGCCATCAACATTTTTGCTTGCTCCTGTCTTCTCTTGTGCCCCCCTTGTCCTGGTGTAATATATATATTCCTATCCACCTTTTTGTATTTCATAAATGGGAAGTTAAAGTCTCCGCAGATCATTATATTGGGGGATGGAGGGTTTATGGCCTTTATTAGCTTTCTGATGTCATCAATGGCCTCCGAGAATTTTTCGGTTGGGGTGCTTGGAGGTCCATAGATACTGTTAGTATCACGTTTAGTTTTTCTATTTTCACTGCTAGTAGTTCCACATAGCTGTTTGATTTACTTATTATCGTCTCTGTCATATGACCTTCCTGTACATATATGGCACAGCCACCTTTACGTCTCGTCGTTCTATCCGCTCTTAGTAAGTTGAAGCCCTCTACATTTATCTCTTTCTTATCAATACAATGTTCGCAGTTTTCACAATTTCCTTGGCAATCCTTAAGATGAGTTTCTGTGAGGCATGCGATGTCCGCCCTTGTTTCGTCCATAAATCCTTTCAGGTATGAAATCTTATTGAGTGAATGGTTTGGTCTTATTCATTGAATATTAGCCAGGACAATTTTTATGTTCTCTGTTTTTCGTTGCCCCTTGCGCATTTCAAGTTCGTTTTCCTTCGATATCGCTTGATTCGTTGCCCTATGATCCTCCGAGAGAGATCCGTTTCCGTCTACTTGTACTGGTAGCTTCTTGCCCGGTAGCGGTTTGGCTCGGAGGTTTCCAGCTGTGTCAACTGCATGTGGATGACATTTAGCATCCGTAACGTGTCCGCGATGTTGAAAAAAAATTTCTTGTTCGCTTATTGTGTTCCTATTGTTATTCCTATTGTTACTGTTATTCCTATTGTCATTTAAACTTTGTCCTTTGAGTCCGTCGGGAGATGTTGATAGCAGCATTTTTTCCCGAATTTGCAGGTTCCATATTTTGCATAAGTCCTGCAAATGTCTGGGTAGTAAAATTTGCATCTGTCCCCAAATTTACAATGACCATTATTACAGAAGAAATTGCATATTGGGGGATGTTCATATATACATTGTCCTCTTTTAAATCTGCAATTATCTTTTATATAATATCTGCATATAATTCCTTCCCCATATTTACTCGTGGCCTTTGTTTTTTGCTCCTTATTGGGGAACAGTTTTACTCCGTTTTCCTGACTGCCCTCTTGTCTTTTCCTATTTGTGCTATTTATGCTAGTTGTGTTGATATCCTTCGTTGCCCTTATACTATATGTTGTCTTTACACTCTCTGTCGTCTGCGTGTTTTCGGCCTCGTTTTGTGACGGTATTTGATTATATATATATATATATATATATATATATAATATATATATATATATATATCAAAGCTATTGACTTCTCCTTAGGGAACCGGAGCTTACAGATGAAAAGAAGGATCAACACAACGGCAAACATTTTCATTTATTTGTACATCAGACGTTTCGACAAATCTTTTGTCATCATCAGTGAGTTAAGTCTTAAAACCTTAAAACAAAATTGAAAAGTGAAAGTTACATCAATACAATATTAAGACCATTAAAATTAAAACCTTAAAGCAAAATGAAAATTGCATCAATACAAAATTAAAACATTTAAATTTCATCACTATAAAAACTAAAATTAAATTAAATTTCATCACTATAAAAACTAAAATTAAATACCTCAATAGGTAAATACACAATGTTTACATCCACCTCCATACTTGGCAAAGTCTAAGAGGACACTAGGTGGTCAGAGGATTAGAAAGGGTATATCTGTGAAACACGGTTGGTTGTCAAAAGAGTCGTAATTTGTAGGATGAGCTATTATTATTAAGGGAGGGTTTGTTTTATAGATGTACAAAGATTCTAAAATTCGGAGTTCTGTAAGGTTATTGGATCTAGTTAAAATTTCAAACTGAGTTTTGTGAAGGGGATGGTCGTTTTCATCACTGTGGTTTCTAATTGCGGATTGTGGAGGGCTACTGAGGGGACGGTTGGTACGGACTGACAAGCCCAAATGTTGAGAAAGGCGCACCTCCAGTTGGAGTTGAGTGCTGCCAATATACGCAGCCTTACAGCTGTCGCACGTGTATTTGTAAACAACATTGGGGCATACAGTTTTGGGGAAGATGAATTCCCCAAAACTGTATGCCCCAATGTTGTTTACAAATACACGTGCGACAGCTGTAAGGCTGCGTATATTGGCAGCACTCAACTCCAACTGGAGGTGCGCCTTTCTCAACATTTGGGCTTGTCAGTCCGTACCAACCGTCCCCTCAGTAGCCCTCCACAATCCGCAATTAGAAACCACAGTGATGAAAACGACCATCCCCTTCACAAAACTCAGTTTGAAATTTTAACTAGATCCAATAACCTTACAGAACTCCGAATTTTAGAATCTTTGTACATCTATAGAAACAAACCCTCCCTTAATAATAATAGCTCATCCTACAAATTACGACTCTTTTGACAACCAACCGTGTTTCACAGATATACCCTTTCTAATCCTCTGACCACCTAGTGTCCTCTTAGACTTTGCCAAGTATGGAGGTGGATGTAAACATTGTGTATTTACCTATTGAGGTAATTTAATTTTAGTTTTTATAGTGATGAAATTTAATTTAATTTTAGTTTTTATAGTGATGAAATTTAAATGTTTTTAATTTTGTATTGATGCAATTTTCATTTTGCTTTAAGGTTTTAATTTTAATGGTCTTAATATTGTATTGATGTAACTTTCACTTTTCAATTTTGTTTTAAGGTTTTAAGACTTAACTCACTGATGATGACAAAAGATTTGTCGAAACGTCTGATGTACAAATAAATGAAAATGTTTGCCGTTGTGTTGATCCTTCTTTTCATATATATATATATATATACAGGGTGTCCGAGAATTATCTGTACAATTTTTGGCTGTTATTAAAAGTCAACCATGAAGTGTAGAAATTCCAGTGTTGTCCATTTTACAGAGAATCTCATTATGTTTTTTCTGATACCACGTTTTGACAAGTTTTTTAGAAATGTACGCGGGTGACAGACATTGATGATTTAAAAGCAAGAATCACAGCTACTATTGAGCGAATTGATGTGGATATGCTGCAGCGTACATGGCAACATTTGGAGTATCGATTGGATGTTTTGCGAATCACTAATGGTGCACATATCGAATGTTTGTAACAACGTTACTTTAATAAAAGAAACTTTGAAAATACAGATTCTAAATAATCTTGTTTAAGAATTTTACGTGTGTTATCAAGAATTTTATTAAAAGATGAAATTGTACAGATAATGTTCGGACACACTGGAATTTCTAAAAAACTTGTCAAAACTTGGTATCAGAAAAAACTTAATGAGATTCTCTGTAAAATGGGACAACATTGGAATTTCTACACTTCATGGTTGACTTTTAATAACAGCCAAAAATTTTACAGATAATTCTCGGACACCCTGTGTATATATATATGTATATACTATATATATATATATATATAATATATATATATATTATATATATAATATATATATATATATATATATATATATATACTGTATATATATATATATACTGTATATATATATAATATATATTATATATATATATATAGTTATGACTTATTTCTTTTGTAACTAATAACATTTACTAGTTACTGCCTCAAATAAGTAACTAGTTACAGTTATGTACTGCCTGAAAAAAGTAGCTAGTTATTAGTTACTAGTTGCGATTTAAAAAAAAGTTAGTTTCTACACTTTTTCTGGTTTTAGCGATCATATGATCATGATAAAAGTACCTTCCCTGAAAAGGAATACTTGCCAAGATTGTTCATTTGTTTCAAACTGACTGTGATTTAACGAATAAACAGCAAGATTTTATTATATTACTATTAAACATATTGTCAATAAACTTGCACCGTGCACAATATGTACATCGAGCAAGGCTTGTGAAAATAGTAGCTACTAACTTTTGCGTTCACAGAAAAAAGTAACTGGTTGAAATTACAAATATTCATGATTTTTTGTAACTATTTACAGTTACGATTACTCGGCCGGAAAATGTAACTAGTTACCATTACAGTTACTCAAAAAGGCAATGATTACTGAGTAACTAGTTTCACTAGTTTAACTCTGGTTTCACCCATTTAAATATTGCCATTTGGTGAGGAAACATCACAGGCAATTTTGCATGAAAATTAGGCAATATTTAGTACTGCCCCTAGCGCCCCCCCCCCCCCACGATATTTTCTCCCAAAATCTGACACACTTTGACAAAAGTATGCATATTGAAAACTGTGTTCCCTCTTTTTATTCACCATAAAATAAATTCACATCTTCATTTTTTTGCCTCATGTTGATTTTTAACGACCTCCTCCATCCCCATAGTCGTTCCAACGCTCTCCTTGATTAATTTTTTCAAATCTTCTTTTCAATATTTATTATACAAAATCAAATATAACATTTTATAAAAAAGTATAACAAATAATACAATACAACTGTCTTTTTCTAAAGTGATATTGAATATCACGGAAAAATACATAAAAAACACAAAATTTTCATAAAAAATTTAAGAGAAATTTTTGAAAAAAAAAGACAGAAAAAAAGAGATCAGTTCCTAGTCCTGCATTAACTTACTTTAACAATGATATTATCTTTAGGAATTAGGATCACTCAATTTTTCTTGAACAGGGTGGATTTTTTCATATCTGAGAAAATGTGACGATGGTTCTCTACCACTTGAAAAAGATACTGCTTTTTTTCTTGTTGCCTTATAACTGAATTGAATTGTTGTATTAGAGCGACACCTCTCTGCACAATCATTTATACTGTCAGAGATTTGGAAATAGACAGACCATCATTGTAAGATGATTCTTCCTTCCAGTTCTCCACATCTCTGTAAAAAAATCTCTTGATATGGCCAAACGGTCGAAGAATCGGTGTTTGTTGGGACACAAAACTATGAATTTGTAAATCTTAAAGCTGCGTGGCAATATCTAGTTTGAGGCGCTTTGAACGATGTTCTGAGCCACTTGTTGCGAGTGTTTTTACCATTGCTTTCTTCTCATTTTTAAAATTCTTTAATCAAAAAAGCTGCCCCTAAAGATCCTCACTCAAATACCACAAATGACGCATGAAACAGCTTTCAGCTGCTAAAGTTATATCTTCATTAAATACTTTGTACTGGTTAATCTTTTCAAGGAGTTGGAGATTATTGGCAGGGGCATATGCAGTTACAGGCGCTTGAAACCCTGCCTTAAGATAAACTTCTGCCATAAAGATTAGAAAATTTTGGAGCCCCTTCGTCTCCTTAGTGGTGAGTTTGAACTGAGATCTGAACATAAAATTTTGAAGGAATATATAATCTTAGCCATCCACTCGATGTAGTGCTCCACGTGCAATGAAATGTAGCCATATCAGCATTAACAGTGCTTTTTTTCGTTTTTTAGCGGTTGATGCAACTTGACTAGATGGACCTGGGATAGTACTTTTATCTAACTCATCATCACCACTACTAATACTTGTGCTCTCCTCTAATTGTATTGAAGTGACCATATGGATTGATTCGCCATGTTTTCTTTTTCTTTCATCTTCCTATTAAATCTTCTTTCTCAACTATTGCTAGTGATCTATCAATCCTTCCTATCTTTCTCTGACGTCCAGGTTCCCTTTGAGCCAAGAGAAAAATTCGATCCTCTTGAATTTCGATTAAGTTCATGGCATTGGCATGTGTAATGTCAAACAGTTGGTCCATTTTACCTTGGAAACCTCTTCCTTTTTTATTTGACATTCTGTTCTCTTTTCAATATACTTTGGTAAGCTCCTCAATTCTTGATGAAGGTCTAGCAGTTTTTTTTTTATACAATGATGCTTTTCTCGAGTGGGTATCCTTGACTTCTTCCAAACATTCGTGAACTTCTTCAATCACTTGAGATGAACATGGTTTAAGGCGGGTTTTTTTATGAAGGTGGAAAAAACGCTTCAACATCTCTCCAGGATAGAAGCATAGAACCAGATAACTTTTCAAACATTTCAGGACCTACCAACCAGATATCACTTTTAGACCTAGTTGACATTGTCTTGAGTGCTCTTTCGATAATTAATACACAATATCTTGCTATTTATCTCTCCCTATTTTCGATTTCCTTGCATTTTCCAGGTCAGTGGTTAAATTTATTAGGGTTTTCAGATTGGATAAAGGTCGCGACAGAGTAAATCTGAAAATGTCGCGGTTTTGTAGAATAGCGAAACGTGTGTGTGTGTGTGTAGGCAACTGAGCATAAGTGAGGTGTGTGATAATTTACAGATGTAATGGAGTAATTTTTTTTAGATAATTTTGTACCGCAGATGATTAAAAATTATGTAGAAAATCTAGAATCATTTTTGTTGTCAAAAAAAGTTATTCTCCTGATCAGGTTATCAGGTTAGATTAATTAAAGTCAGGCTAGGTTACGCGAGATTAGCGAGTACCTCACTATTTAATGACTCCACAGAAAACACCCTTTGAGCCGGATGAGCCCTCAAGTGCGTCCGAAACACTTATCACACCCTTCTCGGTTCGATGGTACTAAGGTCAGGTTAGGTTAAATTAGGTTTGGTTAATTAGCTTTTTGGATATATGGATTTGAAAATGTCGGTACCTCGCTTATGCGGAGATGCGCACGCGCGCGCGCGCGTGTGTGTGTGTGTGTGCGTGTATGTGTGTGCATATGTGTCGTGACATTCAGGCACAATCTCATCCTCGCAACACTACTGTAGACACTAACACTTCTTATATGGCATTTGATAGCATTTTTCCCTCCTCTCGAAAAATCTTTTATACGTTTACAAACTCCACTTCACTAAAATATTTATAAACGGTTGCGAAACTCTAAGCGCGGTATATTCTCTCATGCACTTAGGCACGATTATAGAAAACTTTTTTTCTGGCATTTCAGACGAAAAACTTTATGCATTTTCACCAACTTTCCAGCGCAACGCACCATCCGTCTCTTCAAATACACGCACATTTTCACACCTCTCATTCTTATAGCAACGTTGCAGTATTGATTAAACAGAACTAAATCACCTTTGCAACATCCTTAAAAAACGCTTATTGTTGGAGCTCCTTTACTGTAGTATGGTTATAACTGCGTTTTTAAACCTGTTAAAAATGCCCTCTCGTACATTTTCCTCCCCTTTGCAACGTTGCACTGCAGTAGTCTTCATGCTTCGCCTTTAACAAGCTTATATTATTATACTAGAGTGGAATGTCACCTCATTTGAAATTTACAGAGAAAACGAGTTTTGTATTAATAATACATCAGTTTTAGGAAATAACTGAAAATTACTTGTTAGGTTTGTTAAAATTAACGAAAATGCTTTATTTATTTTATGTATATAAGGTGTTTCATAACATGTGATACGCACTTTCACGATGGATTCAGGACCTGAAAACAATGTAAAAAGTTTATATAACATATGCCCGAAATCGCTTTGTTTCCGAGTTACAGCCCGTTGTGTGTTCCAGCAAGTATCTGCCTTACCTTTAGTTAAAGGAAGTGCTCAAAATGACCGCCTTGCGCTTGAATACACGCCTGAACACGCCTCGTCATAGACTGCCTGACGCGTTCAAACATTCCAGGTATTCCTCAGATTTTCTGCATCCTCGTTCTACACGTTGGCGAAGCATTTCAACGTTGTCAATGGGTGTCACGTAAACGATGGATTTTAGATGACCCCACGGGTAAAAATCGAGTGGATTCAGGTCAGGGGAGCGAGCAGGCCACGCAATGGGTCCTCCACGGCCTATCCATTTATCAGGGAAATGGTCATCCAAATCGTCGGACACCAAGATGAACTTCACCAAGATGAACTTCATCTCGTAAATCGCTTAAACCATTCCTTAAAAAATTGAAATAGGATTCTCCTGTTAATCTTCCAGGCAAAACAAAACGACCGATTAAGTTGTCGGCAATAAGTCCTGCCCATACATTGATACTAAATTGTGTTGGTGCCTTGACTGGATGATGGCATGCGGAATCTCTTCGGCCCAGTGATGAATGTTGTGAAAATTGATCAGAAACAACAAGGAGGGTAGAAAAGAGGATCGCGAGCACACTGTTGAAGGAACCAAGTTCAAAAAGCCTCTCGTTGTGGAAATCAGCTTCAGTAAGGCCTTGTACTCTCTCAATGTGATATGGGTAAAGCTGTTGTTCCCGTAAAATTCTCCACACAGTTGTGTATCTTACACCCTCTGCTACTGCTATCCTTCGGGTGCTGACACCAGAATGTTCCTCCACGCGATTCAGGACCCGCTCCTCCAACTCAACAGTTCTGGCGCTGATTGGTCTACCACTATCTGAAACTCGCTTGTTGAACGATCCTGTATCACCAAGACGCTCGTTTATTCTCTGAAAGGTCTTCTTATCTGGCGACGGCGATTCGAAAACCTTTTTGCATACAGACGTCTTGTTGCGGCCGCATTACACTCGGTAAGTCCATACATGAGATGCATGTCTGCCATTTCTCTGTTTGAACAAGCCTCCATTCTCACTTCAAATGCACACTATCACTGAATAGCAAAAAAACTTTTAAAGTTCTTTTTCACTGGACACTGACACTTATTCATGGTAAGAAGTTACGAATACGAACAGTGAAACACCGCGATGCACCTCTGACTGACTGATGGCTCTACACTCAATGACATTGAATCATGTCATAGAGTGTACGAAACATTACAATCGGCAAGGCCATACATGAAATAAGTCTCCTACACACTCACAAACATTGTCGGCAAGGAGTGTTTGGGAACAGTTTGCGGAAAGAATTGCTGGAACACAAAACGGGCTGTAACTCGGAAACAAAGCGATTTCGGGCATCGAGTATGTTTATATAAACTTTTTTCATTGTTTTCAGGTCCTGAATCCATCCTGAGAGTGCGTCCCACATGTTATGAAACACCCTGTATATATATATATATATATATATATATATATATATATATATATATATATATATATATGTAGATTTATTTTTGCTTTTTGCATATATACAGGGCGGGGCAATAAGTACCGGACACTTTTTACAAACTAATCACTTGTGACTCAAAAGATATGTAAACGAGGTAAAAGGCAATAAACAGACCGTGTTCTTAGCTTTAAAATGGTGTATTCTTTTTCAAAATTGCAGCTATTTTTTGGGTGGAAATGGTGAGCAAACGGAAGACGTGTCAAAAACTCGTTTCCAGAGCGGAATTCTATACAGGGTGTATTTTCGTCCCTAGTTTCACATTGTCTGTCATGGTTTAGTTTTTTATACAATTAAAATTATGGAACCAGAACAATGACACCTTATGCCCCACACAATTAATACAGCCGATTACTTTGTTTGGGGACCATTTCAGTATATGGTATACAACGAAACAAAAATCACGTGTGCAACACTTAAAAGACTGTATGCATGTTGGGAGGAACTGAATCATCAAGCCATTTCAAGAGCGATTGACCAGAGGAGGAAGAGGTTGAGGGATGTACTGGCTGCTAACGGTGGGTACATTGACTCTTATAAACGACAATCCTCAATGGGATTGAAATCAAAGACTACTTATAGATGCTTTGACTGATTAATTATCTCTGGGAACGATTTTTTTACAAGCCTTTCGTTTAATCAACATTTCCACGAAAACTGTAACCGCAATTCTAAAAGTTAGTACTCCATTTTAGAACTAAAATATCTTTATGAGTCACAAGTAATTAGCTTGCAGAGTGTCCGGGATTTATTGGCCCGCCATATACAGAAAATGGGTGCCTACCTAAGACCTTTACAAGTTTTTTATTTGACTGTATATACTGAGTACATTTAAAAAAAACACATTGAAGCGAACTATACATTTAAATCGGTTTTTCTTGTTTACAAACTCAAATACACTGTCACTTACTGTACTTTAAAGGTTTAAAAATAATATCCACGTGGATTATTGCGAGTTATTTTCCCCATTTTAATCATCATAAATTCTCTGGTTATGAATGATGAAAATCCTACAGATGAGGCGTCGCGAGTACAAGGGGCGAACTCGCCACATTGGCGATTTTGCGCTTGTTCCACGAAAGAACAGTTCAACCCTACCCCATCTACAGACAACTTGGTATAGCCAAATACCCACCTCGTACGCTCAAAATGTAGTTATTTTCAGTGCGTGTATTTGCGCTATGTGCTACTCGTACACAATAGTCACAAAGTTTAAACGCGTTTATATCAAAAATGGTTTGGCGAGTTAGCCCCTCGTACTCGCAACGCCTCATATACAGGGTGAGTCACGACGAAATGTCATAACTTCGAGAGCTTATAGCCGAGGTCATTCCCAGTCAAAAACCTCCTATGAACATAGGTCAGATTCTTAACAGTTATGGAGCAATGGATGTTTGAATTTCAAGCATGCGCATGCGTGACCTTGAACTGAATTGACAGTTACTTACCAAACCAAACTAACTACGCAGTTGAGTGTTGTGTTTCACAACGTGCAGTTGATGTTTTGTTGTGCGTTCAGTATGCCTTCTACGTTTTCAAATGCCGAATATGCCGATATGGTGTATGTTTACGGATTTTGCGATGGAAATACTACTGCTGCTGTCGCTGAATACCAGCGACGTTTTCCAAATCGAAGAATTCCAGATCGACGAGTGTTTAGCAACGTTTTCCGGAGATTGCGAGAGAGCGGTTCATTTCTTAGCGTTACTGTTTTATCTGAGCGTCCGGAACAAGATATGGCTGAACAAGAAAACATCATTCAGATGGTACAGCGGAGTCCTCATGTTAGTACGCGAAGGATTTCCACACGTCTTAGAGTTCCTCAAACGAGAGTATGTAGAACGTTACACGAAGAAGGCATGTACTCATACCACGTACAGCGCGTTCAGCACCTCCAACCTGGGGATCGTGCTCAACGGCTGGAATTTTGTAATTGGCTCAATGCCGATCGACAATTGCATCGATACGTCTTGTTCTGCGATGAGGCTCAATTTACCCGCGACGGTGTTAACACTCGCAATTCACATGCGTGGTCAAAAATGTCATAACACAATAGTGGAAACTAATTTTCAACATCGGTTCAGTGTCAATGTGTGGTGTGGTATTCTCTACGGTCAGCTGACTGGTTAGTTTATCTTCGAAGGTGGTCTTACAGGTGACATTTATCTACCATTTCTGCAAGACGAACTGCCGCCACTGTTAGAAGATGTAGCTTTGGCAACACAATTGCGTATGTACTTCCAACAAGACGGAGCTCCTCCCCATTTTAGCCGTGCAGTGAGAACGTATCTCGATGATCGCTTCCTTGGTCGATGGATCGGTCGTGGTGGTGCACAAAATTTTTTTGTTGATTTTTTTATTTTTATCTGTTGGGGCGTACGAACGAGCTGGTGTACCAGAGAAAAGTAGAAACACGAGATGCATTGCTCCGTCGCTTTTTGGATGCTGCAGCCCTCATAAAGGACAATCGTAATGAACTAATGCGAGCTACACGAGCGATTCACAGACGAGCCGCGATGTGTATTGAGGCCGAGGGTAGTCATTTTGAACGGTTATTGTAAATTCATGAATAAAAACTTTAGCAGCTATTTGTTCGTTTATTCTTATTTTTGAACATTCAAGCATCCATAGCTCCATAACCGTTAAGACTCGGACCTATGTTCATATGTTTTTGACTAGGAATGACCTCAGCTCTAAACTCCCGAAGTTATGACATTTCGTCGTGACTCACCCTGTACAACCTTTCAACTGTTCCGCGCGATGATTCCTCATTTCACGAAGGTCAAGCTTGTCGCTCCTCCTCTTGTACAGAACGAGAATTTTAAAAGCTCATTTACAGTTTTAAAGAATCCATTGTTTTTGTAGAAATGTATTTTATAGTCCATGCTTTTTGTAGAAATATATTATTAGTATATGTTGTGCTCAGTGATTTGCTATATTTTACGTATAGATCATACAAATTTTACATCATGCTACCTTAAATTACGTACATACAGTATTTTAAGAAACGCAAAAACAAAAATAAACCCTAATCCAAAAAATCTTTTGCTTTTATTTTCGATGTATTGAAGTAAAAAAAGGATTCAGTTATATATTAGAGCACCATAAAATTTATAATAAAAACTAAAAAATATAATGAATTCCGAAACTAAATTATAGCTCTACGCATTCAATGGTTATCGAAGCGTTCATAAATTGTAACAAAACTTCTCGAACGCCAACGCTTTAACTAATAAAGTAACAGCGAAGTGGATCTTAACGTTGTGTATGAAGGAGGCCTGAAGCCATTAGGCGGAGAGGAAACTCTTTGAACCCTTGAAATCCCGAAGCAGGCGAGAAGGGTGATACTTTAAGACTCCATTCTTTCCTTCTTCAGCGCTATGCACTTCCAAACCAGCCCCGAAAACGTACGCATTACGAGAGTCTTTTGAGAACACTCCACGCAGCTAAAATAAGTGACCTTTCAACCATCCTAATAAAGTTACTGAAGGGCGATGAACGTTTGAAGGAGTTTAGAAGCCTTACATGCTTGAGTCGGGAAGAGTTCGTTAACGCTGAGAAGAGGACGGAAGGAGCCATGTAGGAATGGAGTGATTGCGTGCGTCATGTGGAAGTAAAAGGAAGAAGGAGGCAAACTATTTCCTCGGAAGCGAAATTTGTGCCACAGAATCACTCCACTATTTGAGAAGTTCATTCCAAACTGTATTTAGATCAAGGGAACAAAGAATTTTATATACAGATATATATATATTATATATATATATATATATATATATATATATATATATATATATATATATATATATATATATATATATATGGCGTTCATAGTATTCGGACAGAAATATTTCAGTTTTTCGTCCTTATTTTTTCTAGCACGCAGAGAATAATTATGAAAAGTTTACCGTTTGTTTGAAAAAATTTAACAAAAAAAATTAGTTTAACTCCAACATATAATGTAAAACATTAAAGGATTTCAGGAAAATAAGAAAACGTTAAGATGCAAAAGTTGCAGTACCCAATTGCGACCAATTCGCAACTCCTGAACTGAAGGCAATACATTTTCTTCTAAAGTTTCCTGATATTTCTTCCAATTCAAGATTTCATTGATGACAACAAGCCTTCATGAACCAGAAGCACTAAAGCATCCCCAAAGCAGCAAACTACCACCACCATGTTTAACCGTCGGAATGATTTTTTTTTCCCCTAGAATATAGTATTTGATTTTCGCCAAACATACGGTTGCTAGTTGTTCCCGAATAATTAAATTTTGGCCTCGTCTTCCAGAGGACTTTCTTCCAGAATGCAAATCTATCATTTTGATGATCGTTGGCGTACTTTAAACGAGCTTCCTCGTGCGCTTTTCGACTCTTCCATGCAGACCATTCTTTCTCAATGTACGACGTACAGTAGAGGAGTGGACATCATCTTAGACAGTCTTAATGTTTGACCTGCAGTCACTCGTGGATTCGCAGCAGCCATTCTTTCAATCCGTTCTGAAATCTTGCAAAGTCGTCTACACCTTGATAGAGTTTTGATTGTTCCAAAGCCTTTCCATTTCTTTATAACTGCAGCAACCGTCGTAAATGGAATTCGAAGTTCTCCTATCTTCCTATAACTCTTTCCACACTCGTCTTCAGCAATAACAAATCTCTTAAGATCTGTAGACAGCTCTTTACCACGACGAACCATTGTTTACTAACGGTTTGTACAGTCATCCGTCTTCCATGACGATTTACAGAGAAAATTCTAGAATTCAGAATTGCCAACAGTCTCTAATCAATAAACAGCCAATTACTAATAAAAAATTTAAATTCTTCAAGCCTGAAGTGGGCACACAAAGTATTAAATAATTTTGTAAATAAATATACTGGAACTTATGCATTTTAACTTCTTTTTTTTTTCTCAAATTCTTTGATGTTTTACATCAGTGATCGGTAACCTCTGATTCCCGGGTCAATTGAGGGGTTCCGGGTCTTAAGGTACCTAAGCGCCAAAATTAAAATTCGTCAGAAATCGCCTCCAAAGTTCAGCAATATTCTGGCAATAGTATCTCTGTTATTAATTGAGCTAGAATGTTCATTTTTGGCTAAATTAGAGTTCTAAGTATGCTAATGAAGATGTTGATGAGTTTTTGAAATAGATTTTCATATTTTATATATATTTTTTTTAATTTTTTGATTTTCTTATTATGCCGAACTTTGGGTGAACTTTTGGCTGGCGATAGAGGTGAAAAAGTAGTTCGCTTCATAAGGTTTTCAACCATACTTCTAGTGTCGTAAGGTCATTATAACCCAAACCACACGATAGAGGAAGGGTGAAAATAGTGATATCCATCAAAACACGTTTTCGCCTGTGGTGGCGCTTAGGTACCTTAAGACGCGCGACCCCTCAATTGTAGTATACAGGGTGTTTCAGGAGGAAAGGTCAATACTTCGGGAGGTGATAGTATCGGTCATTGTGAGAAAAAAAGTTCATATGAACAAGTGTCTAATTCTGAATGGTTATGGAGATAGAGCCGTTTGAATCTGATGCGCGCGCAACTCTTCCTTCCCCTTCCCTCTCCTATAATTGAACCATGTAAGCTGTAATGTAAGCATGTAACATAAGCCAATCGACAGCTGACTGTTGTGAGTGACATTGTTTGGTGAGTGGCATTGTTTGGCATTTTGGATGCTGCTGCCCGCATAAAGGAACGTCAAGATCAACTCAGACGAACAACACGCGATCTTCGCACACGAGTTGCAAAGTGCATTGAGGTTGACGGTGGGATTTTCTAAAACGTATTGTAAACTGTAACAAATTTGTCATTTCTGTATCTGATACCATTCAAAATGCCAATGTTTAAACATTAAATGTTAGAAACAGTAATTGGTTTCTCTTTCTTGACTACCATTAACAATGCTTTTGTATTTGTAGATTCAAACAGCGCTATCTCCGTAACCATTCAGAATTAGACACATGTTCATATGAACTTTTTTTCTCACAATGACCGATACTATCACCTCCCGAAGTATTGACCTTTCCTCCTGAAACACCCTGTATAGTATATATAAAATAATAAATATTATTACATAAAGTGTTTTTTATTTTAAAATGTCCCAAAAATAGTGTATTTTGATTTAAATTTTGACACTGACCCATTATCAATTACCAATAATCAAATTGACCCATTTTCAAAAAAGGTTGCCTACCACTGTTTTACATTATACGTTGGAGTTAAACCATTTTTTTATTTATTAAATTCTTCCATTCAACGGTAAACTTTTCATAACTATCACACGCTGCTACGTATGGTACAAAAGATATTATATATATATATATATATAATATACACAAGTATATGCAGAGAACATTCAACTGAATAACAGAAATAGGATCACCTGAAGATCAGCCCCGAGCCTTCGTTAGTTAGCCTTATAAGGCTAACTAACGAAAATATCACGACCTAACCTAACCAATCGTTAGGTCAACTGTACACCCTTGACGATTGGTTAGGTTAGGTCGTGGTATTTTCGTTAGTTAGCCTTATAAAGCTAACTAAAGAAGTCTGGGGACCCTGATCTTCAGGTGGTCCCAGAAATATTTTAGCATTACCTTAAAAATCACTATATATAATTAATTACATTTCATTTACTGTTAAAAATATGTCAAAATATTTTGTCCACATATTTACTAAAATAATTTTAAAACCAAAATTATTAAATTTCTTATATTAGAATAATCTATTAAAATAAGTAATTAAAATCTGAAAATCTAAATAATAATGAACAATTATTTAGGTTTTAATAATTGTGAAATTTCCAGACTTGCTGCTGAACATTATCATTTGTTTTATGTTTTATTATTTTATTTTATATGTTTTATTTGTTTATGTTTATTTTCGTAATAATAAGAGCTTCTTTGCAGTAACACAATCCTATGATTGAAAGTCTGAGTCTTTCTCCAAGAATTACAATCATAAAAAACAAAAATTCTCTTAAATTTCCAACTGAAATTATTTTATATGTGGCCTTCGTTACCCTTACTTACTATATAACAGAAGTACAGGGTGTACACAAATTATCTTTACAACTTCTATCTCGAATAAAATACTAGGAAACGAGGTACATATACCGTTTTTGCGCTATCTGTGAGAGAAAGTAATAAAGTTTCACATAACCTCAAACACATTCAACATGGGCACCACTTGTCACACGTAAGACGTCCAAACGGTATTATCTCCATCCATGTACGCTGCAACATTTCAACATCAACTCTTGCAACAGCAGCAGCAATTCTGGTCTTTAAATCGTCGATGTTGGCCACTGGAGTTGTGTACACGTAGTTCTTTACATAACCCCATAGAAAAAGTCACAGGGTGTTATGTCTGGTGATCTGGCCGGCCAAGAGATGGACCACCCACGCCCAATCCACCGATTTGGGAAATGCATGTTAAGTGAATTTCGTACCAATTTCGTAATTTATGTACACCCTGTACAATAATCTGACATCTGACAACAACCACGTGAAACTTTATTACTTTCTCTCACAGATGAACAAAAACGGTATGTGTAACTCGTTTCCTAATATTTTTATTTGAGAGAGAAGTTGTAAAGATAATTTGTGTACACCCTGTATATCACACACACACACACACACACACACACACACACACACACACACTCTTAATAAAGTTTGCTCGAACGTACGAGTACAATTTTACTGATCCATGTAATCTGGAGAGCTTGGGCTAAATTTAACTAAATTATACTGTTGCGGTTTGTTGTTTTATATTTCACAAGTTACTCTGGCGTTTTCAACTAACTTTATTCATTAGATTTAATTAAATGTCGTATACAAACTGTATTAACCCTTATTTCATAACTACGATAAATTATACCAAGGCTACATTATACCGACGTCATGAAATACGGATAAACTATTTCGCAGCCATAATATATATATATATATATATATATATATATATATATGAGCACCTGAAGATCAGGGTCCCCAGCCTTCGTTAGTTAGCCTTATAAGGCTAACTAACGAAAATATTACGACTTAACCTAACCAATCGTTAGGTGAATTGAACTGTACGCCCTTGACGACTGGTTAGGTTATGGCCTAGTAATCATACTCTATACAACCTTTGAAAACTAATTTTTTGGCTTCCTCAACAGTTATGGCATTATAAAATATGTAAGGCAAATTCTTATATCGTCATCTGTAGGTGTACGTAATTTGTTGCTGAAAAATAGAACATAGTAAATTAGATAGAATCGCTCAAAAAATGTAGGTTTTCGTGCGACAATCAGGACCAAATTATAGGTTAAATAATTAAGGGATTTCATACTCGTAAAACAATTTTAGGCAGTTCAAACGAGCCTTCACTTAGAAATATTAACCCATTTATCATGACTCATCTTTTTACCTTAGAACCTCTAATATCCGCTGCAAGAATCACGTAGGTCCTAAACTGCACTCTCATTGAATAAAAACTACTGTAATAATAAAGAATAAGTAAGTGATTATTACAGAACGGGTGTGCTCACTTCGACAACCAAACCACAAGAAATAGACCATGTTTATTTATTCATTGCAACCTCCTCTGAAGTTAATAACAATCAAAGAAGTATTGATTATGTTAAATGTATTTGCAAATGTAATGAAGAATATACACGGACAATCTCCTAGTCTATACGCTAAAGAAAATTGGAAATATCTAATATACTATACTTTGTATTCATGGTTTAACATATTTTATTAGTTTAGCATTTATATTATACGTGTGTGGTAAATAAATAAGTGATTAAGAAGCATGATTATTAAAATTATACTAGCAGAGCCTTCGGCTCCCTGCCCTACGGGCGGGGTTTGTGCTTCGCAAACTCGCCCGTTAGAGTTAACCCCTTTGGGGGGAGGTCATTCTCCCTCTCCTCCAAAGCCCCTCATCCCCCTTTATGCAACTTGGGGACTAACCCCCTCCCCCATTACCCCCACCTCCCCTTTGTTTTGTTGGTTGAAACATTGTGGGTCATTTTTTTAATTAGGATGGAAACAAGAAATGGAAGGAATTGTAGGTGTTTTTTTAATAGTTTAAGGAAAAAATGGGCTCTTGTCATTAATATAAGCAATGTTTAGTTGGAAAAAGGGAAAAAAGCATTTAGAACGAGGATCACCAACAGACGGACGTCGATCCGGACCCAGACTCCCAACGGAGTTTATGGGGACCGCTAGAAATAAGTAAAATTCTGGGTAAAATATTGAGTAATTAACAACAATGTGTTAGAATTTTCGGTTGTATCCTATTATTTCATCACTAATTTTGGAGCAACTGGAGAAAACGCACCTGATGTGACTGAAAGGTGCGTTTTCTCCAGTTGGCAAAAACGGAGGTGCGCTTTCTCCAGTTGGGATAATTTCAGAAAATTGGCCGCCGCCGCTGACGTCAATGCCCCCGGCAGGGATTAATAGTTAAACTAAGACCTACTGTACGCCCTTGATGATTGGTTAGGTTGTCATGATATTTTCGTTAGTTTAAACGAAAATGACATTAGGACAGATCAATTTGTGATGCGTGATCTTTACGGGGGCTCCGCCCCCGTACCCCCGAGACCTAAATTATACAAATGATAATGTAATAACGGTTACTATAGGATGCATGGATGTCGAAGAAACATGCTCAATTCATATTTATCTGAATTTATGTGGCGATAGATTTCATAATTATGCTTTTAGTAATTTGTGTAAACACATATCAGAACAACATCCCTTTTGATTTTAGTTTCTGTATGATTTTATTGTCTCTTTTCCCTTGATAAACATGTTTTTTATTCATTTGTTTTAATATCCTTTTTGAGTTATGTTCTAGAGGTGCGTTTTCTCCAGTTTGCTCATTTAGAGGTGCGTTTTCTCCAGTTGGCTCATTTAGAGGTGCATCTTCTACAGTTGGCAAAACTGAGGTGCGTTTTCTCCAGTTGCTCCCTAATTTTTAAAATGGTTAATTGAATGCCCAGTTCGGTCAACTGTACGCCCTTAGGTTAAGTCGTGATATTTTCGTTAAAACTAACGAAACTATCACGACTTAACCTAACGAATCGTCAAGGGCGTACAATTGACCTAACCAGGTATTCAACTAACCATATTAAAATTTGGTGGGGAGATAACAGGATAGTACCAAATTTTCCAAACTGGTGGGCCGCAAACGAAGCTAAAACACTCCTATAACGCCCGAAATAATTTTTTAAAAAACATTGAAGTTTATTTCGATAAAGTATTGTCGGACACGTTACGAAAACGCTCCGGGGAGGAGTGGGAGAATGTGTGGGTAACGAATCTAGGTAGTTACCGAAATACCTAAGCAGACCTGTGAGGAAATTAATTGGCCAGGACGTTTACGTTTAATGGCCGCTCGTAAACGTTCCAGTGTTGAACAATATGCAGCTGCACTGTTTGTTGTGCCTTATTGCATGAAGTCTGCGAGCAAAACGCCTTTGTGGTTCCAAAACACGGTAACCATCACTTTGCCAGCGGACCTCACAATCTTGAACTTCTTTGGTCGCGGGGACCCAGGGTGTTTCCAGTCCATGCTGGCACGTTTTGTTTCCGGAGTACGGTGATGAACCCATGTCTCGTCTCCTGTGACAATGCGCTCAAGAAATTCTTGACCACTGACAGACTCGGAATATCGTTGCAGAAATGACAGGGCACTGTTCCAGTCGAGTCGCCATGTTCAACTGACTCATATAACCATTGTACGGTAGATGGCAGCCGAATCGACGTGCAGTGTTGCCAACAATGATTAACGAATTCACCTGATACAAACATAATCAATATAGGTCCTTTAGTTACGAAATTATACACCGTGTAACCTTATTTTCTAACCGCCCCTCGTGTGTTTATATATATATATCTCTTAATAAATATAAATCAATCATGAACTCTAAATATAATGAGTATGATGTGTTTATTCATTTTGTTACACTGTTATTTCTGAACAAGCAAAAACGTATTTCTCTGTGTAGAAAAGGAATCCGAGGGAGATTTTAAATGGCCAGGGTATGCGCTCTCTTCATGTCATGGAGGATTGAATTCTCTTCATCTATTATTAAATTAGACTTTATTTATTCATTTGTTTACGGAATTTATTTCCTTTTTCAGCTACTCACTTCCCCAAATGCACTCCAGGGAGGGATTTTCTACAAAATCTCTCCCTCCTTTCGGATTGGACAGGATCAGAATGTTTTTGCGATGTAAAGGCTCTGGATTATTTTCTGTTCATTTATGAAAGCTTCAGTCGAGACAAATTCTCTGTGTTTATGTCTGACTATCTGTTTGTTTGTTTGTTTGTCTGTCTGTCTCATTATGTATGTGTTATGAAATAACGACTGTAAAACAGTAATTGTGTATTATAAAACTACAACTAAAATGCCGAACTAAGAAACTAAAATAAACCAATCCATGAACAATATTTATTCAATCTGGTTCGGGCCTCTTCCGACCCACTCTCAACCTACATCCAACCAAAGACAAAAAGTAACAATGCGTCTAAATAAAAACGAGGGTTTTGTGGTAAGGAAAACGTATAAAAGAAAAGAAAAGAAAAAACTGAGACAACAATGAAACAAAAACAAATAGACGTATTAAAACAGTTGAAGTCTTAATCTCTCAATATAAGAGATTCAACGAAATGTGGAACCTATACCCATATGGTACAGGGAGTATTCTTATCGACACTCTAAAATACTAATTTAACCTAACTAAGCCTAACTATGCTAACTTAATCCAACCCAAAATTTAATTCAGTTTATTTACAAATATATACAGAGTTTACATAGATGGGTATAATTTCATTATTAAACAGAAATGCTGTATACAGTTGTAAACTGTTTCAGTGTAACAATTTCTACTACACTGAAGACCATAATTTGCTGTTGATATATATTCACTCTCCGTATACCTTGTCTGATGTTCATGACGTATTTGAATGTTCATTATATTTTCAATTAATATAATTGGGGCATTAGGGAGCAAATCTGTACTTCAAATATGTCTTTAAATTTTAATATACGCAGCAGCTCCGTAAAGATGTCTGATGTATGAACATAATAACAATTCTTATTTTTCTAATAGTTCACTTTTGGCTGATGATTAAAGGTTAATGATGTAATCACATGCACTTCCATATGCAGTAATGTTGTATGCGAGGTGTGGATAGCCTAGATAGCGCTTTAAGTGTATTTGTGGGAAGGAAATGAAATTTTTTAATATGAACGAGTATTTCCATAGTTTGTTTTCAGTAAGTTGACGAAAGAATAATGTTGGGATTGCGAAATAAGGGTTTATTAATAACTATAAAAAAATAATAGAATTTATAATACATAAACGAAAAACATAAGTAATTACTAATTACTTATGTTAATTAACATAAAAATCTCGTGTAGGCCTAAAATAAATTTAGAAAATGGACGTGACTTCTGGCACGAAAACAGCCAGACAGTCTAAACACGTTCATACGTGTTTAGTAACGAATTAATGTTCAACTAATTAAGCATAAGGACAACAGTCACGTGATGTAACGCCTTCTTTTTCATCCAATTATGTCACTGAAAATAGATTAGTGTTAAGATAGTACTTGAGATAAATATTAATAATTCAGTTTGTCAACAAGTTAATCATTAAATAATATAGAACAGTTAGAATTCGTGAAACTCCTAATATAATGTAATTAAAATTATTTGCAAGTTCCAGAATCAGACGGAAAAGGAACGTGAGATTATTTTCAGAATGTGAAGTAAAATCCCAAATTCTGATGGGAAAAAATGCAGAGCGCAGTGCAAATGATTCAGTCAGTGGAGAGAATGGAGAAGCGCTTGTCATAGAGAGCGGGTCGTACGCACACTATCAGAAGATCGCATTTTTCCCTCCCATTTCATTTTCATTTGAATATTTCCATTCATGCCCGTGGGAAATAGGACTCACTTTTAAAATGAATTTGAGATGGTAAATTAAATTAAATTCTCCATGAGGGCCTTTGTAGGGGAAACTTTCTTTGCGGGCCCTAAACCTATTCTTGTCTCGCCCTAGGTTTTTATTCATATCACGCGCGAGGCCTATGCCGTTTCTTTAGGCCTACTTAATTCCCGATCAAGGTTTATGATCATTTATTAACTGTATAACGTAAGTGTAATTTAACTTGTGAGAAACAAGATTAGAAGTATAAAAACTTAGGTGTTTTATAACAGCGGTTAAAGTGAAATTTGGCAAATTAAAACGACAATGTTATCCGATTTAGTTAAAGTTGAAGTTTAAGCGTAAAACTACACGAAAAAAACAAATAAATGACTACGCTACCATCATAGGCTATTCTAAGGAAATTTTTAAAATACACACCTGTGACAAAGTACAAAAAAAACGAGTCAGACTTTCAAAATTAGTAGTATATTCAAAATTAGAACATAATTTTTTTAGTACTGGTAACAGTTTTTTCAGTATCTGACACTTTTAAAAACATTGACCCATACCATCGTTGAGTTTTGTGCTTTGTTGGTTCTACATTTCTTACTTTGTCATTCAACCATAGCAACAGCGCACTTCTTGGATCAAAGTGTGACACAACTGGCATGTTATGCCTAACATGAAGATAATTCATGAGCACATCTGAAGACAGCTGTGGATGCTCGGCTGTTTTGAGAACATTATAAGACTTAATGAGTCTTTCCACATCTGCTGAATGCGGTTTTGCTGCAACAATCCGACCAAGTGCAAAGATCAACACATGAAATTCCTGATTTTCTAACTGCAGAAATCTTTTCATCACGATATACCAGTGATATCCTACTATAATTTCTAAAAATCGACTATAACCCTACGGCCTACGATAATTGTTGACTGGGTAGAAACTATTCAGTAGATTTTTGAAAAAATAGGCCTTGTGGCCCTGACACGCGGAGGATAAGACTAAAATTATTTTAGCATTCTAAAATAGAAAATAGATTGATTGAGTTGTCACTACGTAAATATCGTTTTTGAAATGTAGCGAATCTGATGAGTTGAGCGCACAGTTGATGTTTTCGTATTATATATTTTAATGCATTATTTTAAACGTTACAGAAATGTCACACATGTCCATATACGGTTAAATTTAATAATGCACAAATTTAATAATACACAAAAAAAAATTTAAAGATACACAAAAAAAATTTAATAATGCACACGCTAAAATAGCGTATGGCTACCATCCTTATTGTCGTGCATTACTGTCGACTGCACCCAACCACGAATAAACAGCAAGGACGAACTGGTATCATCTGGGGGTCACCGGGAAGGGATGTCACCCCGAAAGAGAAACTTTGAACCCTTCAATAGTTTGTCATCAAGCACAACACCTAATATCGGGTGATTTTTTTTTTAACATCTGACACTTTAAAAGGTGTCTGTTTTTTATAACTAAAATAAAAGTATGAATTTCTTGCTGTACCTTCTCTTCACATGTAGAATTAGTCCCCAAGTGTAAAACATGCTCTATGTGATGTCCTCTCAGCTCATTAACACTCTACAAACGAACAACAAAATTTTGCAGTACTCTGGACAATGTATCTGTTGAAATGTGAGAAATTTCTTGTTTAGTTGATGCTTTCAATTCTTCTATTGCATGTGGATTCTGTTTAAACCCTACGAGTATATCTTTTAAATAACTCCACAGATAAAAGTCAGTCACATGGGTTTAGATCTGGTGATGTTGGTGGCCATGATATTCTTTTATCAAAAATCGCAGAAAATTTGTTGGACAGGACTCATGCATCGTGTAAGCATCGTGAACCGAAAGGACATCACATAGGACATGTTTTGCACTAGGGGACTGATTCTCCATGTGTAGAGAAAGTACGGTAAATATTTCATGCTTTATTTCAGATAATAAAAAAATACAAACCTTTTAAAGTATCACGTGTTTAAAATATCACTCGATATTTTCCCTTCAGTGACACGCCATGTCGTGTGCAAATCGATAATAATATTGAAGTCTGGTGTTATTTTTATTTACTTTATTAATTTATTTCATTATTTGTTTTTATTTTTTTGATCAGCAGAAAGTTTGTTTTATGATATTTATTTTTAAGTATAATTTATTGGTTTTCAACCAGTCACATACGACTGCGGTGTCTCTATTTACTATTTCATTAAGGGATGCGTGATCGCTGTTTGAGTATATCAGGGAGGTGTCATTCACGTATTGGAAGCCTTTCCCTTTAATTATGAGAACTGTGAAAGTCAGTTAAATAGATAAAAATAGGAGGGGGGCCCAAAATGCTTCCCTATGGAAATTCACGCGTAATTTTTAATTTGGCGGTAATAATGTTATTTTGTTTGATGTATTGACTTCTGCTGCACAGGTATGATCGGCACCAATTTAATACAACGTTCCTAATATCATAATGAGATAATTTCTAAATCAGTACTGTATGTCGTGGGAGAATGTGTCAAGGACTTTTGATAGCTCCACAAGCAAGAAAACAGAAAACCCTTTATTATTAAAGTTTTTATAATAATACAACAAATACGGCTGAGATCGCGTCGCTTGTTTTATGGCCATCTCTAAAAACCAAACTGATACTTCAATATGAGAATATTTTCTTCGAAATATTTTGATAGCTGCCTGTACACAAGTTTTTCAAATATTGTTCCGAATTTGGATAAATTGAATATAGTTCAATAATTTGAAGGTAGTAATTTGTCTCCTAATTTGAATATCGGAATATACCTCTAACTAACATAATATTTATTGAATTCAATCTATCAGATCTACAGATCTACAGAAGCTAAGGCTACCAAAGATCCTGAGA
Source organism: Bathynomus jamesi (assembly GCA_023014485.1). Classification (NCBI taxonomy): domain Eukaryota; kingdom Metazoa; phylum Arthropoda; class Malacostraca; order Isopoda; family Cirolanidae; genus Bathynomus; species Bathynomus jamesi. The sequence goes on along the minus strand of JAJOZX010009139.1, from coordinate 82,499 downwards.
TCCACTCTAAGTTAGCCCGAGAGAAAGGAAAGAGTAGGGGTTTAAGAGAACAAAATAAGGGTTTAAATAAGTAGCAACACCTATCACTCATGGGTTAACATTCATTCAGAAAAAGAGAAAAGAGACTCACCATCATCATCCGCCGGCCAATGCCGACAAGTCAGAAAAATAGTCGGAGAGAATAGGAAAAGGGTGAAAGATGAAAAGAAGTAAAATAAGAACGCTTACAAACCATGCAAACACAGTTTTAACTCACAGTCATACCATGCAAACTACAGACATGCAAGTAAGGAGAGGATAAGAAAAAAAAAATAGGTAAAGTTAAAGAAAAAGTGGGTTAGTTTACTTACGAGCTACATCTACGTTCATATTAGTCTAATTTTTTTTTTTATTGATTAATTATTAATGATAAAGAATGTAAAAATAATCTAAAATAATAGAAAAAAAATTAATTAGAGAATACCTTAATAAAAATTTTAATAAATAAATAATAATAACTATGAAAGCAGAGAGTATAGAGAATAATAAAATAAGGCTAATACAGGGTGTCCGAGAATTATCTGTACAATTTTTGGCTGTTATTAAAAGTCAACCATGAAGTGTAGAAACTCCAGTGTTGTCCCATTTTACAGAGAATCTCTAAGTTTTTTCTGATACAAGTTTTGACAAGTTTTTTAGAAATTCCAGTGTGTCCGAAAATTAACTGTACAATTTTATCTTTTAATAAAATTCTTGATAACACACGTAAAATTCTTAAACAAGATTATTTAGAATCTGTATTTTCAAAAGTTTCTTTTATTAAAGTAACGTTTTACAAACATTCGGTATGTGCACCATCAGTGATTCGCAAAACATCCAATCGATAATCCAAATGTTGCCATGTACGCTGCAGCATATCCACATCAATTCGCTCAATAGCAGCTGTGATTCTTGCTTTTAAATCATCAATGTCTGTCACCCGCGTACAAAAAAGAAAAAACTTGGCAAAACTTATCAGAAAAAACTGAATGAGTTTCTCTGTAAAATGGGACAACACTGGAATTTCTACACTTCATGGTTGACTTTTAATAACAGCCAAAATTGTACAGATAATTCTCGGACACCCTGTACTTAATCATGCATAATAAAAATACACAAGGTGTCCCATAAGACCGGTCTCATAGGAAAATTTAATTTAAATTAAATTTACAGACGTAATACATTAGCACTAAAAGAAATGTTCAAATTGAGGTCTTGTTTTGGGGTCCCAAAACTTACTATTTACTATCTATTAGAAGTAGTGTTGAATATGTTCGTTTCAAATTTGGCCACGTTTGATTTTGTAATTTAATTTGCAATTTTGTAATTTGTATCAGAATGTTCTGGTTTGCGTAGTTTTTTTTTTCGGTGAAAAAGAACACTACGTAAATTTATTACTGAGTATATATATATATATGTGTGTGTGTGTGTGTGTGTGTGTGTGTGTGTGTGTGTGTGTGTATATAGTAAACCCTCGTCCAGCGCGAATTTGCTTATACACGGAAAAATAAATGCGAACAATTATTTGCCGAAAGCGGAAAATTTGATTATTCACGGTACGCCAAAAACGCTCTAATATTAGTACTGTACGCGTGTCAATGCGCCCTCTAGTTTTTTCTTCTACACTCTCCAACACTCCCGCATCTCCCTCCCTCTCGCGTCAACCCTCGCATCACCCTTTGTCTCAGTCCCGTTACCGCGTTAAGTTCAGTGAAGTTGTGTTGTGTTGGATTGTTTTCGTCGTATTTTGCCGTTGTTTTGCTATTACTCTTAGACAGCAGTATGGCACCAAAACGTAAAGCATCTACAAGTGATAGTGAAGAGAAGAAAAGTCGTAAGGTTATAACATTAGCCGAAAAAATAAAGATTCTAGATAAGTTGCGTGGTGGTATGAGTATAACATCACTTGGCCGCGAGTATCAAGTGAATGAGTCTACCATACGCGCCATCCGAAAGAGTGAAGAAAAGATGCGTACTATTTTCATTTAATATATTTTTATTTATCATATGTAAATATCATTATGTTTATGATTTTTTGTTCTTATTTCATATACAATATAGGTAGGGAAATTCAGTTGCGTGTGAATAAAAAATCTACATATCTAAGTATTAATGGGAGACTTTACGCTGCCGCGTTCACGTATCCCCATTTATCCCATAAGGTATTAAGTTTGTCCAACGCGGATTTACCGAACGCGCCGTTCTCGAGGAACCTAACCCCCCGCGTTGGACGAGGGTTCTATATATATTATATATATATATATATATATATATATATATATGCAGGGAATCTGTGTAACTAGGGGTTTCATGAAATCTCTAAAATGTTCAGGGATTTCATGTAATATTACGTCGTAATATTTTCGTTAAAACTAACGAAAATATCACGACTTAACCTAACCAATCGTCAAGGACGTTCAGTTGACCTAACCCGGCATTCAATATCGAAGCCTGTGTTCTGTACAAGTAAAGCTAAAGAGACTCTCTTTCGTACTTTCTGCACTAATATATTAATATATATGGACAGCAACTCTGGGTGAATTATAAAAAAGGTCCTGGCAGAACCCTAAATTTGCTTACAACAGATCTTTTAGACTCCTACATATAGAAAATTACCCCCCACACCGAGATGCTCAGCTTCGCAAATGTTTGCTACCCACAATGTCCCGAGCTTCCAGAGGTAACAAGACGTGCTCAATACAGTCTAATGCAAAGAATTAAAAAATCAACCAACCTGATTAATTAGCCAAGCTATTCATTAGTCCTGCCATATGCAGGGCCGCCGAGAGGGCGGAGAAGCCGGGTTAAATCCCCGGGGCCCGGAAAGAAGGGGGATAAAATCTAAAAATATTAATAAAGCAATTGATTAAATAACAGAGAGGAAATATAATTAATGAACATACATTTTATAGAGATTATCATAGTCAAACTGAAACCGATAAAATATTATTTGCAGTCCACCAATGCCCGAGACCGACTGACAGATCTGGGAACCATTGTAATTGAAAGCCACAGGGCCGGATTTAGGAGTGGGCAAAGTGGGCAGCTGCCCATGGGCCTCCACATCTTGGGGGCCTCCACATATTGACAAGCCATTATCAAAATAGAAAAAACCCGAAACTAGAAAAACCCGATAGATGATCAACAAAAAAACACGCGCATCCAATACCACTGTAGTACATAAACTTTTACCAATTACTATTTGTTGTGTACTGATTATTATTTTGTTTTTATTACTCTTTTAGGCCTACTCTCACTATAATGGAATACCCGAGTAACCCGAGGCTTTCATTTTTTGCAGAAATGAGTGGAATGGACAGACACAAGAGTGCACGATGTTTTGAAAGTGTATGTATGTTAATTATATTATGAATCTTATGGATGACTTCAATTATGTCTTCCCCTAAGGTAGGGGGACCTCCACATGGAGGCTGCCCAGGGCCTCCACACGTCTAAATCCGGCTCTGGAAAGCCAGTTAGCCCGTACTTTAAATTTCATCAGAATCATTTACCACTTTGCAAGAGAGAAGGCAAAGAAAGTACACTTCTAATTATGAAAATCTTGCAGTAAACAATTGTCTTGCCTGCATCGACTGGTACTGCATTTGTAAATTGTATGGTGATAGAATTAATATAATTGACTCGAAAAATAAAATGGTCATTTTCTTCAGAGTTGTTTATTCATACTGTATGTTTTGAATAGTGACTTGGACATATATAATCAGTTTGCTTGTTATGTACACAAAAACATTCATAATATAATACTGAGTAAACAAGGGGGCCCAAGGGGGGCCCATATACCAATCCTTCCCCGGGGCCTGTGACAGCTCCCGCCGGCGTTGGCCATATGTCTCCTAAGCTATAGAATTTATGGTATGAAAACGTCTATCTGTAGCTCCACTTAACTTCGACATTGCTGTACTATTTCTCATTAATTGTATTTGTATCCTCAGTATTTGACTTCTCATTTATTTTAAATTATTGTTGGTTCGTAGTATTGATATTTGTCACATGGACTAATGGTCTGCCAATAAACTTTTCCTTTCATTTCTTATATGCAGTGGCGGCTCGTGACTAAAAATTCTAGGGGTGCTGTCTCTAAGAATGGGTTGAAATAATTACTGAAAAGGATGAGCATTGAGCAATGAATAAAAGTTTCAAAAGTTATTGAAAAAGTTATTCAGTGAGCTCATCCTTATATTGTTCTTGATTATTTCAATTGTAAATAAAAAATTTTGGGGTACTGCAGTTCCGCAGTGCCTACCGACGAGCCGCCACTGCGTTATATGATAGGTTGAACCTTACATCATCAATAAACGATGATTCAGAAAAGAATTTTTAGTGATTTAGTAATAAAAGCGGAAATTAGAAAATTTATAAAAATAAATTGATGTAAGGGCACGTGACTAATGACGTAACTGATTCAAATTTAGCCAACATCTCAAATATTTGTGTTGAAAGTACTAATTCTTAGTATCACTTCTCTCAAGTATCAGTTGAAGTAATCACTTCTTACTAACCTATTCTACTCGAAATATTCTATTTTTATTTCAAATTATGCTACTTCTAATAAATAATTTTTGAAGAGGCTAATTTTCCTGGAATTCAGACGAATGACTTTATGGAAGTCAACATTTAAAATGGGACTCTATTTACAATTCAGTTTAATAAATACTTCAAAATTATTCAATACATAATTTCAGAAGAAAAAATTCTTAAGCCTCAAATAATTATACACTGTTCAACCCACATAGGAAAAATTAAACGTTTGTTTTTATGTTTCAGATACCCTAAGAATATGCGTTTGACGAAAGAGCAACGAATTGAAATCATACTGATGGCTGGGTCGGGAAGCAGTCGCATGGTTGCAATGAACTTTAACAGACAACATGGAACGAACATCACACACGACACTGTGGCAAAACTTATTAACAAGTTTCAGAAAACTGGAAATGTTGCAGATCAACCGCGAAGTGGTCCAAGACGTACAGCCACCGATGAAGACACAACAGCTACGATACTTACAGCGCTTACACGGAGTCCCAGAAAAAGTACACGACGGTTGTCTGCAGAAAGTGGTGTCAGCAGATCGAGTATCAGGCGCATTTTGAAAGCAAACAAATGGCATCCATACAAATTGCATATGGCACAGCATTTGAGTGAAGACGACCCGGATAGACGGATGGAATTCTGTGAATGGGCATTAACCAAAGTGAACGAGGATGCAAACTTTTCAACTAAGATCTTGTTTACTGATGAAGCAAATTTTTACGTCAATGGAGAGGTTAATCGGCAAAACATACGTTATTGGAGTAATGCTAACCCTAACTGGCTGAGTCCGACGAAGATGCAAGGTGCCGGTAAAGTGATGGTGTGGGCCGGGATATGGGGTGACAGAATTATTGGACCAATTTTTGTCAGTGGAAATCTTAATGCCGAAAGGTATCTTAACATGTTGCAAGAAGAGATTTTCCCATCCCTGCTAAACGAGGAAGGTAACTTCCCAGTTTACTTCCAGCAAGATGGAGCTCCACCTCATTATGGTCTTCACGTGCGTCGGTATTTGGATCAGCAGTAGTTTCCGGATGCTTGGATTGGTCGGCGTGGTCCTGTGGAGTGGCCTCCCAGATCCCCAGATCTCACCCCCCTTGATTTCTATCTTTGGGGGCACTTGAAGGCCATGGTGTATCAGGAAAAGATACGAGACATAAATCATCTAAAGGAACGTATCACCAACGCCATTACAAGCATAACGTCAACTGTGCTAATGCGTGTTCATCAACAGTGGGGAACACGTATTGAAATGTGTTTTCAAAACAATGGCAACCATGTAGAGCATATTATATAAATAAAATGGTTGTCCATAAAAAAATGTTTATTTTTCCTGTGTATGGAAACTTACGGCCCACCCTGTATATATATATAGAGAGAGAGAGAGAGAGAGAGAGAGAGAGAGAGAGAGAGAGAGAGATTGACCGCAGGTCGATCCTGAACCATCGTTCAAACTCACATAAAGTATATATATATATATATATATATCAGTGGCGACTCCTGCACTCGGGCTTCTCGGGCTGAGCCCGAGAGGCAAGGGGCAAGGAGAAGCATGAGAGATAAAATTGTGTATTTATAGATTTAAGTTTTAAAAAAAAAGTTTTAAATACAAATTGTAAAAATGGTTTTTGGCTGGTAGTATGCTACTATTTTTCTGTCTAGCCTTCGCCACACAGCAAATTTTGAGCGCATTTAGATACCCTTACTACCTTTCGTGTAATCTTTCAAGATCCTTTACTCGGGCGCAAGACATTACGCCCGAGAAAGTATAAGTAATATCGTATATTTAAAGTTCTTTTAATGAATAATTATTTGCTTGCATACGGTTACATAATAGTCCTCCTTCTAATTCTCATTAAATAAAATACGTTTTTCCTCCTATTAATTTTTTTTATAAAGAAAAAAACATTTCACCTCGGGCTTATATCTTTCGGCCTTGTAGAGGCACAATTTTTAATTCTGGCGATACATGGTAACTTTTTACGTTTCGATAAGCGTGCCTTCAACTGCCTTGGGTGGCGGTGCAGTTTCATTTTTGCCGCAATGTGAGGTTGTTCGCTTTTCTTAAATAATCTGATTTATTTTTAATATTATAAGTATTCTGAGAAGTATAGCCCACCCATGGGCAAAAAGGAATTACATGACCGAATATTAAAGGAATTTGCTTTAAAACCAAGACGCTTGGACTTTATGTTCAAGTAAATAAAATTCAAATAATTTTTTTACCGAGGTATGTATTTATTTATTTTAATGATAATCTTAAGTTATTGTCATGCATTTAAATGTCGGCTCATATGTAGACTTGAAAATTTAAAGAGAGCCCGAGTAGTCTTGAAGAGCTGGAGTCGCACGACCACGACCACTCCCGTTCCAGTGTTTCTAGTTGTACCCTCCATTTGCTGGCAAACCACTGGTCTCCCCATTAAGTGCAATTCATCTAACTTCTATTTTAGCCATTTTCAGTACCACAGTACCATCTTCGACCCCAGTACCTCCCGAAAAGTGTAGTTCTAATGCTGCCAATTATACCTACATATTCCTGTTTTTTTTAACAAAATTCAAATTCAATTTGCTCAAAACTGTGGGTGATGGGAACATTTCCCATCCATATTCGTATTCTGCGTGCAAAATTCTACCAGAATCACCCTATTTTACTTGAGGAACAGGAAAAAAGTCCGAATTTGTTGTCCAGTGAAATTATAAGTATAAATTTTAATTTTATAGTTAATATATCGAGCCTGTTTACTCGTGTGAATTTGTTTTCGTAGATTTTTGATGCAGGAAGGAGGGGCCAAGGGCAAACGCCCGCAAAGAGCCCCTCCCCGATAGAAGAACAAAAGAACCAAAATCAAGGTCCAAAGTTTTCGGGATGCCTGGACAGTCTGCGTTTGAAAGATTGGAGGTCATAGATAGGAACAGGGGGAAAGATGAATTCAGGAAGATTGTTCCAGAGTTCACCGGTTGAATAAATGAAAGATTGAAAATACCGATTAACCCTTGCGTTAGAGAGTTGGAAATAAAAGGACTGAGAATGTGTCGAAAGTCTGGTGCTGCGTGCTCTCCTTAAAGGGGGAGGCATGCAGTTAAAGAGTTCAGAAGAGCAGTGTCCGTTATAATAGCGATAATAAAGAGAGAGTGAAACAACATTACGGCGAAGAGAGAAAGATAATAATAATTATTGGTTTTGTTTAACCTTCTTCGCAACATCTTAGGTCATATGACGTAGGGGACCTATAGCTTTACGTGGGATCCGAACCACGGGTCGCTACATAGTCTGGACGCAGCGGACGGTCTCTCATCCAACCACTACCCAGACCCAATGTCGCTTAACTTCGCTGATCAACGGGAAGCGGTGTTACGACATTGGTTACGATGTAGCCCAAGAGAGAAAGATTGAAGACAATCAGTAAGAGGCGGGGAATTGATGAGACGAAAAGCCTTTGATTCCACCCGGTCAAATAGAGCTGTGTGGTTTGAGCTACCCCACATGAGAAGCGAACTCCATACAGGGGCGAACAAGACAGAGACAGCAACTGAGTGGGAGTGAAGAAACCGCTGAGCCGGTACACAGATTGGGAAAATGGATTCGTATACTCTTCTTCATGATGTGGATCTGTTTGTGGATGCTATACATCTCCAGAACCGACTCCTATTTCAACAGTTCCGAGAAATCCTTCCATCTGGATGAACGTACATCTTCAGTATCAAGCTTGATCTAGCTCCTCATCTAAGGGAATTCGGAAATCTGGCTAGCAAATTGGGAAGGCTGAAACTACAAAGCAATGGCGCGATAGCCAAAATAGAACAAGACATGACCACTTACTCCAAGAATGCTGCAAAAATTTCATGTTCTACGGAGGACCACCGAAATCTTGAGGATGAAAATCATCGATTCACAACAGGACTTAAATTCATTCATCAACATTTTTCCAGTGGAAGAGTAGAACCATCCACGGGGGAAACGAGGAATAATCAACGGTGTAGGAGACCTCATGAATTATGCTTTCAGAACTGCTACTCACTCTCAAGTAGCTTGATTTAATACAACACATTTAACAATTTGAAGAGAATGAGGAACACTTAGCAACCAAGTGCTTAATAAGACAAGTGTTTAATGTCTCGATATCAAATCTCGTCACTAAGAGAGTATGTATCACTTCTAAAGACCAACTATATTTTCATAACAGCATCGAAGCATATCTTCTTAACCAAAGTAAAGATTAAAAAAGTCTTACGTCACGTTTCTGAACGCCATATCAAAACATTTGAGAGTGAATACATAAGGAATAAACTCTCTATTGAATAAGCTAAAATCTGCCCGACTCAACGCTCTGCACAGATCGTTAAATTCCTATTTATTTTCACTAGAATTCTGTTTATAAATCTTAAACAGTGTAGAAAATAAGATAGGACCACTCCTTCCTTAAACTGCATCCGAGTTTACAATACATTTTTACCTATTAAATCATGGTTGACCAGGACTAATCCGCATCTACTCAGAGTTGTCTTTCTATTACTCTTACGAATTATAGAACGACAAATTATGCTTTTTAAGTAAATCATTTGCCTGTATGGACCAGCATAGAAAATATCTACGTGGATGTAACTCCAGATACAAAATGTCTACGTGCAGCTGTGGACCGTGTAGACAGTCAGATTTATTCGCTTATGGACTCTATTGATGACTGCATCAAAATAGAAAAGACATATTATTGTAATTCTCCTATCATTGTAGTATACTCAGCAAATTCTCCAACCTGTTTAATAAAAATCTTGAGAAACATGAGCACAACAGATCATCATTGTACATCACGTACTAGAAAACTCAAAAAAAGACTTTCAACCAACTTTTATTCGAAACAAGAACGAACTACATATATTTTAGTGTATCTACTTCGTTAAATGTAGTTTTCGAATGTGAAAACATTGAATGCATAAACACTTCGTTCAGGATTTTTTATGCTACCAAATGGGTGCATCGCTATTACTTCTTGCTCTCTCACTGAATTTAGGGACAATCGAAATTTAAATATGACAACTTTCCAAGCTCCTTACACTGATCATGATCACGAAATCAAATTCGTCTTCGAGTCTCCAAAAAATAGCAGCTCTCATGGAATACTTGAATAAGTCATTTCCTAATGGAGTGGATGTAAAGAATGCTTCACAATTTCTTAAACATGTGCACCTGCAGAAGTCATCTCATCCACACTTTTCATTTTCATATGGAAGTTTTATTATTTGCTTCCATACATACATACTATATATATATATATATATATATATATATATATATATATATATATATATATATATATATATATAATGTGTGTGTGGGTGTATATATATATATATATATATATATATATATATATATATATATATATATATATATATCTATATATATATATATATACACACCGTATATATGTATATAATATATATACAGGTATATATATGTATATTATATATATATATATATATATATATATATATATATATATATATTATATATATAATATATATATACAGGGTGGGCCGTAAGTTTCCATACATAGGAAATTTAAATTATGGTCTTCACGTGCGTCGGTATTTGGATCAGCAGTTTCCGGATGCTTGGATTGGTCGGCGTGGTCCTGTGGAGTGGCCTCCCAGATCCCCAGATCTCACCCCCCTTGATTTCTATCTTTGGGGGCACTTGAAGGCCATGGTGTATCAGGAAAAGATACGAGACATAAATCATCTAAAGGAACGTATCACCAACGTCATTACAAGCATAACGTCAACTGTGCTAATGCGTGTTCATCAACAGTGGGGAACACGTATTGAAATGTGTTTTCAAAACAATGGCAACCATGTAGAGCATATATATATGCTAGAGCTCCGCCCATTTTATATCTATCTTTTATGACGTGTCTGTGATGTCACTATCTTTCAACCAATCCTGAATACAGAGGCCTCAGTAACCTCAGATGACCTCGGAGGCCGACGCCACGTAGCCTATGTTCTTCCACGACCTCAGTTACCCCTCTAACCCTCAAGTCTCATCCAAATCTAGCCAGTGGTTTGGCCGGCAATAAGAAACAAAGAAAGAAAGTTTGCAGGCAGTTCGACCGTCACAAATATTAGTATAGACTTCTTTTCAATCTTTCCCAACCTTATCAATTAGTCACGAGTTTTATAAATTTTTATTATGTATTCAAGTTCTGATTAACCTTAATTACTTAAGGAAATATTTTACTATAAGTTCTACTTAGTGGTTAGCATCGCTGACTGCGAATCCATCGACCCCGGGATCGAGACCCGGTGACGACAGGCGGCGTGCATCAAAACCCAGCTGTTCAGCCTTCTACACAATAAAAACTGGTTAGTAAATAAATGGATACCCTGGGTAGCCTAGTGGTTAAGACGCTAGGTTGCTGATCGGGAGGACGTGATTCGGATTCCACGTTAAACTGTAGGTCAAAGGTGGTGACAAGCTTGACCTTCATCAGAATGAACAATTCGGGCGGAAGCAAAGCCAAGTGTGTGTGTGTGTGTGTGTGTGTGTGTGTGTGTTGTGTGTGTGTGTGTATTTCTAAATTATTTTAAATTACTTCAGAGTATTACTAAATTTGGCATACTTTGATTTTAACAATATATATATATGTATATATATTATATTTATATATATATTGCTTTCAGTTTCTACATACTGATTTATTTTCTTTTTAATAAAATGTTAAATGTTAAATTTCTTATTTAATGTGGTATATTGATTTTCATTTAATGAAAGTGGCTTCACTTAGATGTTGACAGTAATATTTATAATTCTTTAGTAATAAATCTCGTCAATTCACTAAAATTTCTATTCCTTAAATTATTTTTTAAAAAAACTGAGGTCCTAATCATTTTTTTTATAAATTTATTTTAATTAAAGTGTGTAGAATTGCTGTATATTGATAAAACCTTCATTTATATAATCATGGATTTTTTCTAAATAACGTCTATAAAAACGGAATTTATCGTTTTAGATCCCCCAATGTATGTAAACCCCCTTTACCCCATTAGTCTATAAAGAGCGTGTAACTTGACGAGAGTTTAGGGATTATTACTTCAGGAGGGACTCGTAAGATACATTAAAAGAATCTCTCTCTCTCTCTCTCTCCTCTCTCTCTCTCTCTCTTCAACAAATCGTTTGGAGACGGGCCAGGTGCCTGGTGACTGGAGGGAAGCCAACGTGACCCCTATCTTTAAGAAGGGGATCACGAAAGTCCAGGAACTATCGTCCCATTAGTCTCACTTCAGTTGTAGGTAAATTATTAGAGGGGATAATAGCGGATAGGATCGTTGACCATTTGGATTCCTACAAGCTGCTTGGGGACTCCCAACATGGGTTTTAGATGGCATAGGTCGTGTCTCACCAACTTGCTCGAGTTTTTCCACGTCATGTTGGGTGAGTACGATAAGAGTAGGGCGATTGATATACTTTATCTCGACTTTCAGAAAGCCTTTGATAAGGTACCTCACCGCCGGCTAATGCGAAAGTGCGCGCGCTGGGTATCGGGGGTAAATAGGTAGGTGGATTGAAAACTGGCTGAAGAATAGGCGGCAGAGGGTTGTGATTAAAGGTGCTAGTTCGGGTTGGGCCTCGGTCACTAGTGGGGTTCCTCAGGTTCCGTTTTGGGCCGCTGTTGTTTTATCATTTACATAAATGATATCGACGGTGGCATCGTCAGTCGGATCGCCAAATTCGCTGATGACACCAAGCTTGGGGCCAATGTTGGGACGCCCGAAGCGATCGAGGAACTGCGTGCGGACCTAGGTAGGATAGGAGAGTGGTCCGAAAAATGGCAAATGCCGTTTAAACTTGGGTAAATGCAAGTGATGCACATTGGCTACGCCAATCCCAAGTCGGACTACTCGATGTTGGGTAGTAATATCGAGGTGACTGATTTAGAAAAGGACTTGGGTGTACTAATTAGCAGCGATCTTAAGTTTACGAAACAGTGTGTAGAGGTGGAAAAGAAAGCCCAGAAACTATTGGTTATATCAGGAGGCAATTTCAGTTTCGGAACAAGGAGATTGTGCGCTCACTGTACAATTCCCTTGTTCGGCGCACTGGAGTATGCTGTGCAGTTCTGGTCGCCCACCCTCAGGAAAGATATTGAGAGGCTGGAGCGAGTGCAGGCGAGGGCCACAAAGTTAATCCCTTCCGTTAGGCATATGGGCTACAATCGACGGTTACGCACCCTGAACTTGTTTTCGCTTGAAACTCGGAGGCTGCGCGGTCAACTGATCGAGGTTTTCAAGCTCTTACGTGGGTTCAACGATGTCGATTTTAGAAGTATGTTTAGTTTAAATGATAACCCAACTCGCAACAATGGTTGGAAGTTGGATTTGAAACGGTTTAGGACTAGTGTGTGTGGGATTACTTTACGTATAAGATCTGTGACACATGGAACAGGTTACCTTCGGAAGTTGTGAACAGTTCCTCTGTGGATCAGTTCAAGAAAAGGTTAGACCAAATCTTGCACACTATTTGAGTGAGTACAAAATTTTCCCTGGCACCCGTTGCCATTGGTACCTCTCCTCGGTATGGGCCGCAAGGCCTTTTGAGGTACTTCTTTTCCTTGTAACTCACTCTCTCTCTCTCTCTCTCTCTCTCTCTCTCTCTCTCTCTCTCTCTCTCTCTCTCTCTCTCTCTCTCTCTCTCTCGGCAGTAATATCGAGGTGACTGATTTAGAAAAGGACTTGGGTGTGCTAATTAGCAGCGACCTTAAGTTTACGAAACAGTGTGTAGAGGTGGAAAAGAAAGCCCAGAAACTATTGGGTTATATCAGGAGGCAATTTCAGTTTCGGAACAAGGAGATTGTGCTCTCACTGTACAATTCCCTTGTTCGGCCGTACCTGGAGTATGCTGTGCAGTTCTGGTCGCCCACCCTCAGGAAAGATATTGAGAGGCTGGAGCGAGTGCAGGCGAGGGCCACAAAGTTAATCCCTTCCGTTAGGCATATGGGCTACAATCGACGGTTACGCGCCCTGAACTTGTTTTCGCTTGAAACTCGGAGGCTGCGCGGTCAACTGATCGAGGTTTTCAAGCTCTTACGAGGGTTCAACGATGTCGATTTTAGAAGTATGTTTAGTTTAAATGATAACCCAACTCGCAACAATGGTTGGAAGTTGGATTTGAAACGGTTTAGGACTAGTGTGTGTGGGAATTACTTTACGTATAAGATCTGTGACACATGGAACAGGTTACCTTCGGAAGTTGTGAACAGTTCCTCTGTGGATCAGTTCAAGAAAAGGTTAGACGAAATCTTGCACACTATTTGAGTGTGTAAAGACATTTAGGACCTCAGTCTGCGGAAATTTCTTTTCCTATAAAATAGTTAATATCTGGAACCAACTTCCCTCAGAGGTTGTTTCCAGTCAAAGTGTAAATCTGTTTAAAAATAGGCTAGACAAAGTACTGAACACACTCATAGTTTAAGATTAAAACCTCAGAAAACTCTGCAGGAGTTCGCTTGCTCGGTGTCTCTGTGAGCAAGCTAAATATAGAGCTATTTATATATTCTCCACTTTCCTGTAAAATTTCCTTGGCTACTTTTCCAGGGTCAAGGTATTTTCTTCAACCTTTTTCCGTACCTGCCTCTGGCAGGGAGGGAGCGGAGGGTGGGGAGAGAGCCTTCTACTACTTTTCTATCCAGTTTTCTACTACTGCTAGGATAGTTGAAAGAAAAATAAACTTTCACAAAATTTTCCCTGGCACCCGTTGCCATTGGTACCTCCTCGGTATGGGCCGCAAGGCCTTTTGAGTTACTTCTTTTCCTTGTAACTCTCTCTCTCTCTCTCTCTCTCTCTCTCTCTCTCTCTCTCTCCTCCGCAAGGGGGTATAAAGGTTATGCACATTTCTTCTGGGTGTTGTGAACTTTATACTTGAGGTGTGACAGCCTTCTGGTCCCGAGCACTGTTCCCTCTAAGGTGTGCGCGTGTGCGCGCGCACACGCGTTGTGAAACCCGCGCACACAGCAAAATAAAATGCGCACAGGCTCAAGCGTGTCATGAGTCACGACAGTAAATGAAGTAATTTTAAAAATTTCAGTTTAATGATAAGAATTTGCAATGGAGTGATCATGTAAATTATATCGCGATAAAGATTTGAAGGAGCGTTGCTATAATGTTTAAACTTAGAAATGTCCATAAACAAGTTTTATTGACTTTTTATCATGCTCTTGTTCTTCCTTATATAACGTACTGCACCCTTATTTGGGAAAACTCTGCTAGCAACGCATTAAATGGTATCTTTGTCATCCACAAACGAGCAGTAACAGGGTGTCTACTACTCTGGGAAACTCGGGGGAATTTATGATGACTGGGAAAACTCAGGGAATTTGTAGAAAAAATTAGAAGTCTCAGGGTGTCTACTACTATGGAAAACGGGGGAAACTCAGGGAATTTATAATGACTGGAAAACTGGGAAAACTCAGGGAATTTGTAGAAAAAAATTACAAGTCTCGGGGAATTTTGTGAACTCAGCTAATTTGGCTGTCTATTGGGCCCAAACGTTTCAAATATATGTATTTTTTAACAAAATTTATAATAGCACATTTTTCTTGTGTCAGGTATTTATGATTTTATTTATAATAATTTAATAATTTATAATGTTAGAGTAAAAACGATGAAGTTACTCTGGAATTTTGGAATTTTTCCTCTGGAAAGCAGGGAAAACTCGGAGTTTTGCAGTGAAGAGCTGGTACATAATGAATAAGGTTATTATCTGATGGTGATTTCCTTGATCACTCTAGTGCATTATTTAAAGAGCTAAACCTACTAAAGCTCAATGATATAACCAAACTGGCACATTTTATTTTTATTTAAGTGTAAGAACATCATTAATTTGCAATGGGTAAATAGATATTTTGTAATTCAAGAAATCCACTCGTATCAGACCAGAAATAGATCAAAGCTTCTTATATCTCAATTTAGATTGTCTTCATCTCAAAAACTACCCATTTCATTGGATTGAAACTATGGAATGACTTGCATGCCGATATAAAAAATATTGTAAATGTAAATTTGTTTAAAACCAAGTTGAAATCCCGATTAATAATGGCATACTAACGAAAATCTAGGATTAATGTCCATTAATATTGTTTACTAATTATTAATTTCTCGTGTGTAATCTAGTATTAAAAACATTTCTTGGGATTGTTCAGTTCTTATCTCATGTACAATATTGGTTTCTTTGTGTGGTATTGGTATAGTGCCTTCAAAGGTGACCTTGTATTTGTCATGTCAGTATTGATAATTTAAGATTAATACATGTTTTAACTATTAATAATAGTTACTTACTTATTTATTATTAATTAATAACAACTAGCTGTTTATTTTTAATAAGAGCCCAGTAAAGCCTAAAGCTTAAGGGCCAAATTAAATAAAATAGTCGAGCTTCACAATTATTCGTCATTGTAAATTGAAAAGAATGTATGTATTTTATTATTAATAAAGGTTATTCATTTCATTTCATTTCATTTCATATAAAGAACAAATTAAGAAACCGCTTGAAAGAAAATCATTTGAACATGCTCATGCGAATTAAAAGTTACCTGAATGATGACGGATGTATTAATTTTCATAGAGTTTATTTGGAATGAACAAATGCTAAAGATCGTAGGGAGAAATCATAATCATACTTTAATGAAAGACACTTTCATTTAATGTTATTTTGATTATATTTTATTTTATTGAATTTTATTATTTTTTATTTTATTCCTATTTTGTGAATGGATAAAATGATGTATTAATCTTGATAGTCTATTTTAAATTGCTAAATGTTAAAAATTGTTTTGAGAAATGATAACTAAAATAGTCATTTTCAATTAATGTTATTTTTATTTTATTTCTTTATTTTGTTGAATTTTATTTTACTATTTTTTATTTTATTCCTATTTTTAGAATGGATAAAATGTTTTCTTTTTTAAGAATATATAATATTGTAAACAGT
This sequence comes from Bathynomus jamesi, assembly GCA_023014485.1. Lineage (NCBI taxonomy): Eukaryota > Metazoa > Arthropoda > Malacostraca > Isopoda > Cirolanidae > Bathynomus > Bathynomus jamesi. The sequence continues at coordinate 65,944 of JAJOZX010009139.1, read as the reverse complement.
TTTTTAATATCCATTTAATAGTACCGTAATGATCAAGCTATCACCTTATGGAAATAATATTTATTAAGTATTTAATATTTATATATATTTCATTTTGAAGATAATAGCGCTCAGAAAAGTTTGCACAATTTTTCACCATGAATCTAAATGTACGCACAACGAAAATTTTTTGCGCGCACGGACTAAAAAAAATTAGAGGGAACATTGGTCCCGACTCGTGGGATTCTAGAGAAATTGGTTGGCAGTTCCTTTCGGTTCTCTCTTTCTTTCGGGAGGGCCTGTCCCTATCCCATCCCTACTCTGTCCTATCCCTATCCCATCCCTACTCTGTCCTATCCCTATCCCATCCCTACTCTGTCCTATCCCTATCCCATCCCTACTCTGCAAAAAAAAAAAAATTCTTTTAGTATTAAGTCTTTTTCTCTACTTTTACTGTAAGGACCCTACTGCCACCTCATGCGTGGGAAGAGAGGCTTTGGAACCTCTATAAATAACACCATTTAACGCTCGTAGGTTGTGAGAGACTAGGATGGAGGGATCGCAGGCGTAGGAGCGCGATGAATGGAGTGTGGCTAGTGCCCCGTTAAGCCCATTCCTAACGCATAATGGCCTGACCAGCCCCTGCGACCGTTCTTTGATGACCAAGTAATGGTTGGCTGTACTGCTCTTTGGTTAGAGAGCTTTACTGCCCAGCTGGCTGCCAGGCCAGCGGAAAGTCTCGGGCGTACTGCTGGGTCTGGTGGGATATCCCTTGAACACTGGATTCTAAGAGTCTGTCAGTTTGTGAGTGGCTAGTAAGACTTAGTAAGGAGCTGCATCTCGCTGTCGCTCCTGGCGGGAAATCCGTGACGCCTGCGTCACGAGTGTTTGTCAGTTGGTAGCTGCGACACGTTTGGGACTATCCGGCACTGGGGAAACCAGGGCCGGATGGAATGAACGTCACTGGCAGATAGGCGGATGCGGCTTGCGCAGAAAGAATTCACCGACCCCCTCCATTTTTATGTACTGGTCAGAAAGTTTTCGATAGTTTTCGTTGCTAGAACGCTTTATCTTATTCAGTGTATTCGGAGTTAGAAAAATAAGTTACAGTGACTGGACTGCAGAAACTGAAGGCTGAGTGCGCGAGGTGTGGAGTAAACCAGTGGGTGACGAACTTCAAAGAAGCTTGCTTCGAAAAGATCAACTACTCCAACATGTGCCGCTTTTGCGAATTCATGCAGTTGTACAAGAAGCTAGAGGAGAGGGTCCGGCGGCTCGAGTCGTCCAGATCGGCTGTTTGAGGCGCGGTGGTTGCTGTCGCGGCTGCGCTCTCCACCCCGGAGCTTATTGATAGGATAGCCGGCCTCGAAAGGCGGTCCAGCGGCGGACTGGAGAGCTCGAGACCGCGGAGAAAGGATAGAGACGCAACCGGGGCCCAGGGTGCAAAATCAGTGTCAGGAATTGCCAGCGACCCACGTGGAATGCACGGAACCGCCACGCAAGGTGGAGGGAGGGGAGGGCGCAAAAAGGGGCCGATAGAGAAGGGTGGTAAGGGGCCAATAAAGAAAAAGGGTGGGAAGGGGCCTACTGATGGCCCAAAGAAACCGAAGGATGTAGCTGCCGGTCGGGGTGGATCGGGTGCTGCAAGTGCGGCTGAGTCTACAGGTGGCGACGGGTATCGAAAGGTATCTGGTAAGAAGGCTGAGCCTGAGACGCCGCGCGCCGGTTGCCGCTGTCAGGACCTCCAACCGCTTTAGTCTCCTGTGCGCGAAGGAGAAGACACCGTTTTGATTGGGGACTCACAGATTAGGGGCCAGGAGAAGTACTTTGCTTCTGCAAACCGGGACAGGAGGAAGATTAGGTGCTTACCCGGGGGGAACGGCGCACTTAAGGAAGGAGTTAGAGAAGCTGTGCGTGCTAGTCGGAGGACTGCGATCGTTGTCACGCTGGTGGCAACGACTGTTCCTCAAAGGCGGTAGGTTAGGTTCGACCGAATGGATCATCACGAGATCATGTCTCTTGCGGATGATCTAAAACTTAAGACAGACAGGGGAATGTTGAGGGTATTTTACCGCGGATGAATGGCAGTGACCACGCGCTCAGTAAGGACATTGGCATCAACGAGGTGCAAGAATTGTGCGTCCCACTGGGCATGAGGTTTGTTGACCCCTTCGACGCGTTTCGGGTAGGTGGGACCTTTATCAGAGAGGTGGTGTCCACTTCAATGACAAAGGTAAAAGGTATGCTAGGCACGCTGCTCGACCGGCACCTATACCGTATGGTGAGGTCAAGCCCAGGGATTGATGACGACGGCCCTCACCGGGGAGAGATGATGTTGAGCCGCTGGTGGAATACCTTCATCTGAGGGGTGCGTCCATGTACAGGTGGGTGACCTCCTTCCCCGTTGGAGGGAACTCGGGCTCCTGCAAAAGTTGCCCCCTCGTTGGCGAGGGGCTCTTCAACTCTCGACAGCACTGGCTGTTCTGGAAGCGGATCGTGCTAGGCGGTCAGTCAGAGAATAGGGAAGGATCCCTCCGTGCAGTGCTTTTTAATGTTAGGTCGATTAGGAATAAGTTTTGCGAGCTACGGGCGCTCTTAGCATCAGAATACCAGGAAATCGTTGCTATCACCGAGTCATGGATTCATACTGATCGTAGGGACTACGTTGGAGAGTTCGAATTCCCTGGCAAAAAATGTTTCACAAGGACCGCACCAGTAGGGAGGGGGGAGGGCTACTAATATACGTTAGGGACACATTGAGTCCAGTTGACTGCCAGTTCCGATCGGAAGGGGAGCTGCTTGGCGTCGATCTGAACCTGGGAAGGACGAACTATAGGTTAATCTTGGTGTACAGATCTCCGCATCTCCACCTCGAGGAGGATTCAGCCCTGTATACCGAACTCCGTAGCTGCTAGGGGACAGGGTGTGCGTAGTTTTAGGAGACTTCAACTGTCGCGGCATAAACTGGGAAGACAGGACTGCTGATACCCAAGGGAGGAGGCTAGTTGACTTTGCTGATGAGAACTCAGTGGGTCAATGGGCCTACACGAGGCGAAAGCGTTTTAGACTTAGTATTCTATTCACGACCGAAGACAACCTCGTCACTGGCCTCACTGTTGACGAATCGTTGGGCGGGAGTGATCCGGTCTGATTAGGTTCTATGTCTGCGTCCCTCGGGTGAAGCGTAGTAACTCGAGAGGCAGTAAGCTCGATCTACGGCGGGCCGACTTTGTTGGTCTCCGGGATAACGTAGGTGGCATGGGGTTAAAGGTCGGCGGCGATGTTGAGGGAGTGTGGAGTGCATTCCGGGACGAGTTTATGGTGCTGCAGTCTGCTGCCATACCCTCAAAACTGGTCACTCCTGCTTCAACGCAGCCTAAGTGGTTCAGACGTGACATCGTTTCGGCTATCCGAAATAGGAAAGCTGTGTATAGGAGGGCGAAGGCCAATCGCTCCCATGAGAACACTGAGGCGTATGTCCGCCTGTGCAGGGAGGTCAAGGCGAAGGTTAGGCTAGCCAAACGTAACGAAGAACTCCGGGTGACAAGCCTCTGCAAGGGGAACCCTAAGGAGTTCTTCAGTTATGTTAATAGTAGAAAGCCCATTAGAAGCATGTTAAAGGACCCCAGCGGCGCGCTTAGCAGACCTCCGACGCAGACATCGCTAATGTGCTGAATGAGTACTTTGCGGGAGTGTTCACTAGGGAGGACACCCATGTCATCCCCGAGCCAGGCATCAGGCACGACGGTGCTGGCCTGGATAGTGTTCGGTATACCGCGACAGACGTTGCCGATAGAATAGACAAAGTGAGCGCGTTTAAGGCTCCTGGGCCAGACCAGTTCCTCCCCAGTTTTGACGGAAGTGCGCGACCAGGTGGTTCCCCACCTGCCTACAGTCTTCAACAAATCGTTGGAGACAGGCCGGGTGCCTGGTGACTGGAGAGAAGCCAACGTGACCCCTATCTTTAAGAAAGGGGAATCACGAAAGTCCAGGGAAGTACCTACAGACTTCGGTTGTTGGTAAATTATTAGAGGGGATAATAGCGGATAGGATCGTTGACCATTTGGATTCCTACAAGCTGCTTGGGGACTCCCAACATGGGTTTAGACGGCATAGGTCGTGTCTCACCAACCTGCTCAAGTTTTTCCACGTCATGTGGAGTGAGTATGATAAGAGTAGGGCGATTGATATACTTTATCTCGACTTTCAGAAAGCCTTTGATAAGGTACCTCACCGCCGGCTAATGGCCAAAGTCCGCGCGCTGGGTATCGGTGGGGAAGTAGGTAGCTGGATTGAAAACTGGCTAAAGAATAGGCGGCAGAGGGTTGTAATTAAAGGGGTTAGCTCGGGATGGGCCTCGGTCACTAGCGATGTTCCTCAGGGTTCCGTCTTGGGGCCACTGTTGTTTATCATTTACATAAATGATAACGACGCTGGCATCGTCAATAGGATCGCCAAATTCGCTGATGACACCAAGCGTGGGGCCAATGTTGGGTCGCCCGAAGCGATCGAGCAGCTGCGTGCGGACCTACGTAGGATAGGAGTGGTCCGAAAAATGGCAAATGCCGTTTAACTTGGGTAAATGCAAGGTCATGCACATTGGCTACGCCAATCCCAAGTCAGACTAATCCATGTTGGGGAGTAATATCGAGGCCACTGATTTGGAAAAGGACTTGGGCGTGCTAATTAGTAGCGACCTTAAGTTTACCAAACAGTGCGTAGAGGTGGAAAAGAAAGCCCAGAAGCTATTGGGTTATATCTGGAGGCAATTTCGATTTCGGAACAAGGAGATTGTGATCTCTCTGTACAATTCTCTGGTTCGGCCGCACCTGGAGTATGCTGTGCAGTTCTGGTCGCCCACCCTCAGGAAAGATATTGACAGGCTGGAGCGAGTCCAGGCGAGGGCCACAAAGTTAATCCCTTCCGTTAGGCATATGGGCTACAATCGACGCTTACTCGCCCTGAATTTGTTTTCGCTGGAAACTCGGAGGCTACGCGGTCAACTCATCGAGGTTTTCAAGCTCCTACGCGGGTTCAACGATGTCGGATTTAGAAGCATATTTAGTTTAAATGATAACCCAACTCGCAACGATGGTTGGAAGTTGGATTTGAAATGGTTTAGCACTAGTGTGTGTGGGAATTACTTTACCTATAAGATCTGTGACACATGGAACAGGTTACCTTCGGAAGTTGTGAACAGTTCCTCTGTGGATCAGTTCAAAAAAAGGTTAGACCGAATCTTGCACACTATTTGAGGGTGGGAAATTTTCCCTGGCATCCATTGCCATTGGTACCTCCTCGGTATGGGCCGCAAGACCTTTTGAGGTACTTCTTTTCCTTGCAACTCCTTCCTTGTAATAACTCTCTCTCTCTCTCTCTCTCTCTCTCTCTCTCTCTCTCTCTCTCTCTCTCTCTCTCTCTCTCTCTCTCTCTCTCTCAGCAGCTAGTCACCCTTCCCCAGTAGTTAGTCCCCCTCAGCAGGTAGTGACTCTCCTTCCACGTTGGAGGGGACTCAGGCTCCTGCGGAGTTTGTCCCCTCGTTAGTGAGGGGCTCTTCAACTCCCGACAGCCTGGCTGTTCGGGAAACGGGTCGTGCTAGGGGGCGGTCAGAACAGGGGAGGCTCCCTCCGTGCAATGTTTTTTAATGCTAGGTCGATCAGGAACAAGTTTGGCGAGCTACGGGCGCTCTTAGCATCAGAATACCAGGATATCGTTGCTATCACCGAGTCCTGGATTCATACTGATCGTAGGGACTACGTTGGGGAGTTCGAAATTCCCGGGTATAGAATGTTCGCAAAGACCGCACCCGTGGGGAGGGGGGTGGGTACTAATATACGTCAGGGACACGTTGAGTCCGGTTGACTGCCAGTTCCGGTCGGAACGGGAGCTGCTTGGCGTCGATCTGAACGTGGAGGGACGAACTATAGGTTATCTTGGTGTACAGACCTCCGCATCTCCTCCTCGAGGAGGATACAGCCCTGTACACCGAACTCAGTAGCCTGCTAGGGGATAGGGTGTGTGTAGTTTTAGGAGACTTCAACTGTCGCGGCATAAAGTGGGAAACAGGACTGCCGATGCTGAAGGGAGGAGGCTAGTTGACTTTGCTGATGAGAACTTCCTCACTCAGTGGGTCAACGAGCCTACACGAGGCGAAAGCGTTCTAGACTTAGTATTCACGACCGAAGACAACCTCGTCACTGGCCTCACCGTTGACGAATCATTGGGGGGAGTGATCACGGTCTTATTAGGGTCCGTGGTGCGTCCCTCGGGTGAAGCGTAGTAACTCGAGAGGCAGTAAGCTCGATCTCCGGCGGGCGAACTTTGTTAGCCTCAGGGATAGCGTAGGAGAAATGGGGTTAGAGGTTGGCGGCGATGTTGAGGGAGTGTGGAGTGCATTCCGGGACGAGTTTATGGTGCTGCAGTCTGTTGCCATACCCTCAAAACCGGTCACCCCTGCTTCAACGCAGCCTAAGTGGTTCAATCGTGACATCGCTTCGGCTATCCGACATAGGAAAGTAGCGTATAGGAGGGCGAAGGCCAATCGTTCCCACGAGAACACTGAAGCGTATGTCCGACTGTGTAGGGAAGTGAAGGCGAAGGTTAGGCTAGCGAAACGTAACGAAGAACTACGGGTGGCAAGCCTCTGCAAGGGGAACCCTAAGGAATTCTTCAGTTATGTTAAAGGATGGAAGCGGCGTTCTGCGAACCTCCGACGCGGACATGGCTAATGTGCTTAATGAGTACTTTGCGGGAGTGTTCACCAGGGAGGATACCCGCGTCATCCCCGAGCCAGGCGTGAGGCACGAAGGTGCTGGCCTGGATAGTGTTACATGTACCGCGACAGTCGTTGCCGATAGAATAGACAAACTGAGCGCGTTTAAGGCTCCTGGGCCAGACCAGTTTCTCCCCAGAGTGTTGCGAGAAGTGCGCGACCAGGTGGCTCCCCACCTGGCTACAGTCTTCAACAAATCGTTGGAGATGGGCCAGGTGCCTGGTGACTGGAGGGAAGCCAACGTGACCCCTATCTTTAAGAAAGGGGATCATGAAAGTCCAGGGAACTATCGTCCCATTAGTCTCACTTCAGTTGTAGGTAAATTATTAGAAGGGATAATAGCTGATAGGATCGTTGACCATTTGGATTCCTACAAGCTGCTTGGGGACTCCCAACATGGGTTTAGACGGCATAGGTCGTGTCTCACCAACTTGCTCGAGTTTTTCCACGTCATGTTGAGTGAGTACGATAAGAGTAGGGCGATTGATATACTTTATCTCGACTTTCAGAAAGCCTTTGATAAGGTACCTCACCGCCGGCTAATGGCGAAAGTGCGCGCGCTGGGTATCGGTGGGGAAATAGGTAGGTGGATTGAAAACTGGCTGAGGAATAGGCGGCAGAGGGTGGTAATTAAAGGGGCTAGTTCGGGTTGGGCCTCGGTCACTAGTGGGGTTCCTCAGGGTTCCGTTTTGGGGCCGCTGTTGTTTATCATTTACATAAATGATATCGACGGTGGCATCGTCAGTCGGATCGCCAAATTCGCTGATGACACCAAGCTTGGGGCCAATGTTGGGACGCCCGAAGCGATCGAGGAACTGCGTGCGGACCTAGGTAGGATAGGAGAGTGGTCCGAAAAATGGCAAATGCCGTTTAACTTGGGTAAATGCAAAGTGATGCACATTGGCTACGCCAATCCCAAGTCGGACTACTCGATGTTGGGTAGTAATATCGAGGTGACTGATTTAGAAAAGGACTTGGGTGTGCTAATTAGAGCGATCTTAAGTTTACGAAACAGTGTGTAGAGGTGGAAAAGAAAGCCCAGAAACTATTGGGTTATATCAGGAGGCAATTTCAGTTTCGGAACAAGGAGATTGTGCTCTCACTGTACAATTCCCTTGTTCGGCCGCACCTGAAGTATGCTGTGCAGTTCTGGTCGCCCACCCTCAGGAAAGATATTGAGAGGCTGGAGCGAGTGCAGGCGAGGGACACAAAGTTAATCCCTTCCGTTAGGCATATGGGCTACAATCGACGGTTACGCACCCTGAACTTGTTTTCGCTTGAAACTCGGAGGCTGCGCGGTCAACTGATCGAGGTTTTCAAGCTCTTACGCGGGTTCAACGATGTCGATTTTAGAAGTATGTTTAGTTTAAATGATAACCCAACTCGCAACAATGGTTGGAAGTTGGATTTGAAACGGTTTAGGACTAGTGTGTGTGGGAATTACTTTACGTATAAGATCTGTGACACATGGAACAGGTTACCTTCGGAAGTTGTGAACAGTTCCTCTGTGGCTCAGTTCAAGAAAAAGGTAGACGAAATCTTGCTCACTATTTGAGTGTGTAAAGACATTTAGGACCTCAGTCTGCGGAAATTTCTTTTCCTATAAAATAGTTAATATCTGGAACCAACTTCCCTCAGAGGTTGTTTCCAGTCAAAGTGTAAATGTGTTTGAAAATAGGCTAGACAAAGTACTGAATACTCTCATAGTTTAAGACTAAAACATAAGAAAACTCTGCAGGAGATCGCTTGCACGGTGTCTCTGTGAGCAAGCTAAATATAGAGCTATTTATATATTCTCCACTTTCCTGTAAAATTTCCTTGGCTACTTTTCCAGGGTCAAGGTATTTTCTTCAACCTTTTTCCGTACCTGCCTCTGGCAGGGAGGGAGCGGAGGGTGGGGAGAGAGCCTTCTACTTTTCTATCCAGTTTTCTACTACTGCTAGGATAGTTGAAAGAAAAATAAACTTTTACAAAATTTTCCCTGGCACCCGTTGCCATTGGTACCTCCTCGGTATGGGCAGCAAGGCCTTTTGAGGTACTTCTTTTCCTTGTAACTCCTTGTAACTCCTCAAAAAAACTAAACTTAAAAAAAAGGCAAACCATATATAATTCTGTTTATGGAAGCACCAATGCTTATTTTATATTAAAGAAACAAACATTTAGTAATTTCTACCCTTGAATAAAACAACACAAATTCTGAGAGAAACCCTGAAGCTACTGAACGAACCTGCCTGGAAACTGGAAGACAAAACCAAATATATTCGGTATACAATTTGTTTAACATATATATATATATATATATATATATATATATATATATGTTGAGTGGCCCTCATATATATATATATATATATATATGAGGACCACTCAATATATTTTACCCCACCTTTTTTCTCTTTCCAAGTTTCCTTGTGAATTCCAGAAATTTTGTACACGAGTAGTTACATACCTTTTTTGCAAGTTTTTATTTTTACACACAGTCTCCATCCTTTTCTTCGGCTTTCCCCACCTCGAAACAAGGGCCTTTATTCCTTGCTGGTAAAAAAGTCCGCTGGGTTCCACTGGAGCCACCTCATAACCTCCTCAACAACCTCATCGTCACTCAGAAACTTTCTTCCACGAATAGCATCATCTTTCATTGGCCCAAACAAATGGAAGTCTGAAGGTGCCAGATCCGGGCTGTATGGAGGGTGAGGTAACACAGTGAAGAGCATTTTTGTGATGGCCTCTCTTGTTTGCAAACTGTTGTGTGGTCTTGCGTTATCGTGCAAAAGAAGGACGTCTCCTAGTTTTCTCTCTGGTCGAACTCACTTTGTGTCTCTCGAGTCTCTGTACGGTAGCAATATATGCCTCTGAGTTGATTGCTTGTCCTTTCTTCATAATGTCCACCAGAATCACACCTTTCATGTCCCAGAAGATGGTAGCCATAACCTTTCCTGCAGAGGGAGCCATTTTGAACTTTTTCTCGAGTGGGGAGTCTGCGTGATGCCACTCCATGGATTGGCGTTTTGTTTCAGGTTCAAAGTGGTGTACCCAAGTCTCATCCCCAATCACAATTCGTGAAAGGAAGTCACTCCCTTCTGTCTCGTATCGAACCAACGACTCAGAAGCAATTTCTTTTCGTTGGGCTTTGTGATCTTCAGTCAGTTCGCGAGGAACAAACCGTGAACACACTTTTGAATATCCAGGTTGCTGAATTATCGTCTTCACACTTCCTTCACTAATTCCTAGCTCCAGTGATAGCTCCTTGTATGTGACGCGCCGATTTGATCGAATGATGCTGTTAGCACGTTGCACAGTGTGAGATGTCATAGCCGATGCCGGGCAACCGCTGCGTGGCTCATCATCCAGGCTGGCTCTCCCTCTCTCCAATGATCTCTCACGTTTAGACCAGCGTCCAACTTTGCTTCGATAGACAACAGCATCTCTATAAACGTTTTGTAGACGTTTGTGAATATTTCCAACCGTTTCCTTCTCTGCGGTTAAGAACTCGATAACAGCTCTCTGTTTACGACGCACATCACTGTCAGACGCCATTTTCGAAACTGCGTTAGCCATCGGTTTTATACAAGGGCGTTTAAAAGCGGTTTTATACAAGGAGGGGAGGTTCAAAATGGAAAAGTCTGGTTATATGAAGCGCAAAAAGTTCAAACTTACGGCCCAAAAGACATTTCAGCCCCATGGCCTATTATTTAGTTAAGAAAAAAGGGTGGAGCAAAGTATATTGAATGCCCCTAGTGTGTATGTATATATGTATGTGTGTGTGTATATGTATATATATATATATGTATGAGGGGTCGCGCGTCTTAAGGCACCTAAGCGCCACCACAGGCGAAAATGTGTTTTTGATGGATATCACTATTTTCACCCTTCCTCTATCGCGTGGTTTGGGTTATAATGACCTTACGACACTAGACGCATGGTTGAAAACCTTATAACTACTTTTTTCACCTCTATCGCCAGCCAAACGTTCACCCAAAGTTCGGCATAAGAAAATCAAAAGTTAAAATAAAATATATATATAAAATATGAAAATCTATTCCAAAAACTCATCAACATCTTCATTAGCATACTTAGAACTCTAATTTAGCCAAAAATGAACGTTCTAGCTCAATTAATAACAGATACTTTTGCCAGAATATTGCTGAACTTTGGAGGCGATTTCTGGCGAATTTTAATTTTGGCGCTTAGGTACCTTAAGACGCTGGACCCCCTCATGTGTGTGTGTGTGTGTGTGTGTGTGTGTGTGTGTGTGTGTGTGTGAACTCTTAAGCAAATGGGTGTAAGTGAGGTTGTGTGTAAGTGTGTGCAATTCATAGATATAATGGAGTAATTTTTTGACGACATTTTAGTACTTTGGAACATTAAAAAAATTCGTATAAAAAATCTACAAACATTTTTCAGGTCGAGAAAGTTATTTTAGTCCTGATTAAGTTAAGTTACGCCAGGTTAGGCCAGTTAAAGTTATGTCAGGGGAGCTGGTGCCTCACTATTTAGGAATTACCAAAACACCCCATTCGAGACCGCAATTAAGGTCGGGACTCTTATTACACCCTTCTCGGTTCGAATGCATTTAGGTAGGGTAAAGCAAATTTAGGTTAGATTAGGTTTGGTTAATTTGTGTTTTAGAATATGGATTTCAAAACGTTGGTACCTCGCTGATGCGGAGATGATCAGAACGTGTGTGTGTGTGTGTGTGTGTGTGTGTGTGTGTGTGTACAAGCATGGGAGAAAAAAGAAAGATGCGCATAGTGTTCCCATTTCCTACATATATACACACTGCAGTGAAATGATCAATTGTAAATTTTGATATATTGGTACCGTGCATCCAATTTTATAGAGAAAGTATTTTTTCCAATGGAATTCTTCATGATTAGGAAATAATATGAAATAAAGACGTGGTAAACTCGCGTTATAAATCAAAATTTCTAATAATTTATTAGTGAAGAATTTACAAAGAATATTCAATAAATCTCACTCTGGCTTAACTTCAGCGCAAGTATTAATAATTAAAGGATTTATAGTTCCCTTTTTTGTAATTCATTTATGCATCGCTTTCCTATAAAACGTACTGTGTATCTAAGCAGTATTTTAGTATAGTGATATTCACACACTGCAATATATTTCGCATCAACGAAAAATATTTAACGAATCACCAGAAATTTTTTTACAAAACGAAAATAAAATCTCAAAAATAATATATAAAATGGGAATAAAATTCAGTAAATAAATATGAAAAAATTTTATGAAATAGAAAATAAACACAATCTACATCAAATGTTTTAACTTAAAAAATTAATACACGCATTTTAGGGAGTCACATGCCAAGGATTAATAGGTAATCAGCGGTAATGGATTGTTTGGAATTAGGAGAACTGTGAATATATAACATGAGAATAGTTCTGTCGATGCGAGGAGGTGGAATAGAAGGGTGTTAAGTGTTGACAATTGCGCAGTCTGCTGTTCTTCCTCTCGCCTTTGGGGATTTGACCTTGTTCCTACTTTTTCAGGTCCTCCTTGTGGGACTAACAAATCCCAAGGTTCAGAACAACTTATTTTACGCCTGCGCGCAGCACCCGGTCGAGCCCGTTCATCTTGTGCTACATACGCTCCCAGTTCTTTTCCAGATTCCCTCTCTCCCTCCCTCCGTCCCCAGTCATGACTGGAAAGCATTTCTACAGCGGAAAATCTTGATCGTACCCAAAAAGAATTGCATATCTTAAAGCATTTGAAGATTCGTATGATCGACAAGCTGAAATATTTTTTAAATTAGGATGTGTTTTTTCACAAAAGTAGTATAAGTTTCAAGATATGAATATTTGCCTAAATATTTTTAGATGAGCGTGTAGGAGATTTATTCAAATGGAATATTTTTCTTCCTTTCTAATAGGATATTAGATCAAATTTTATTTCTTTTAAGTTTAAAGTACAAATATTTTTACTGTAATACGTTAACATTTAATTCTGAACTAAATATGAATTCTTGTATGCTGAAAATACGATTATTGTTAGTGGGCTATTGCTTTTTTCAACTCTATAGGTACTCAAATTTCTTTGAAAATATTTTCCTATTCATTCATTATTATAATATTATATACACTGAGCGGCAGAAAAATCGCCCACTTGGAATATCACGAAAAACAAAAAAGTGGGCAAGCTTCTGTTTATAAAAGTTTTAAAATTCGAAAATATAATGTAGTCTATGAGGCAACCAAATAACGAGACAAAACAACGTCAGCTGCGAACACACTCACTAGCTGTAACGAATTTTCGACTTCTTTTAAGAATTCGCCAGTCTGACATTCAGTTGCTCTTAGACTGCTAGTGCGACAGTGTTCTTCCACTAGTGGGAGTAGGCATTTGCGCTTAGTAGCAGATAGACTTTTAATTCTTTTGGGTTTCAGAATTGGACATTTACAATGGATTTGAGTGCCGTGAACGTCGCAAGAGTCGTCGCCCAAATTGAAGATGGTCGGAGCCAGCGTTACGTCGCCGATGCGCTAGGAATTCCAAGAACAACGGTTCGACGTGTCTACCAACATTATGTGGAGATAGGAGAGTACACCCGAAAACCAGGATCTGGAAGATCGCGCTGCACATCTGCCCGTGACGATCGTTTCATCGTCTTGAGTGTTTTGCGAGATCGTCGCTTGACTGCCACAAACATTCGCAATGAGCTGGAAAGCTATCGAGACGTCAGTATATCGGAGCGAACCGTTAGCAGGAGACTTATGGAAAGTGGCTTACATGCTAGATGTCCAGCAATGCACCCGAAATTGCTCCCACACCACCGCAATGCTCGTCTTGCTTTCGCTCGTGAGCATGTCAATTAGACTATGGTCCAGTAGGGACGAGTATTGTTCACAGACGAATCAAGATTTAATCTTCGAACATCCGATGGACGGGAAAGATTGTGGAGAAGAACAAGGGAAAGATTCGCCCTGTGCACTTTTACGGAGAGGGTTGCTTTTGGAGGAGTCCAATTGACATGCTCACGAGCGAAAGCAAGACGAGCATTGCGGTGGTGTGGGAGCAATTTCGGGCCCATTGCTGGACGTCTAGCATGTAAGTCACTTTCCATAAGTCTCCTTCTAACGGTTCGCTCCGATACACTGACGTCTCGAGACCTTTCCAGCTCATTGCGAACGTTTGTGGCAGTCAAGCGACGATCTCGCAAAACATTCAAGACGATGAAACAATCGTCATGGGCAGACGTGCAGCGCGATCTTCCAGATCCTGGTCTTCGGGTGTACTCTCCTATCTCCACATAACGTTGGTAGACATGTCGAACCGTTGTTCTCGGAATTCCTAGCGCATCGGAGACGTAAAGCTGGCTCCGACCATCTTCAATTAGGGCGACGACTCTTGCGACGTTCACGGCACTCAAATCCATTGTAAATATCCAATTCTGAAACCCAAAAGAATTAAAAGTCTCTCTGTTACTAAGCGCAAATGTCTACTCCCACTAGTGGAAGAAAACTGTCGCACTAGCAGCCTAAGAGCAACTGAATGTCAGACTGTCGAATTCTTAAAAGAAGTCGAAAATTCGTTACAGCTAGTGTGTTCGCAGCTGACGTTGTTTTGTCTCGTTATTTGGTTGCCTCATAGACTATACATATTTTCGAATTTTAAAACTTTTATAAACAGAAGCTTGCCCACTTTTTTGCTTTTCGTGATATTCCAAGTGGGCTGATTTTTCTGCCGCTCAGTGTATAATGTAAATACCAATCGATCAGGGAAGTCCTCCAGGGTAGACGTTAGGCTGAAGACAGGGAGTGCTGGAACTCCCGTTTCTCCTGTCACTGTCCTCCTTAGCTGATCTTTTCCTGTGTTTCCTATACCCTGTGAGCAGTCCAGCATCCTTTCAAACGCACACTTCTCCCTATTCCTCACTACACGTACATGCACCTTACACAATCTTTTCAAAATAAAAAAATGGCAACGTCTTTAAGAGCCTCGGAGTCCCGTCGGGGATAGGAGGACCATAAATATCCCCATTTCTGGCTTCCCGCTGCTGGTACCGGGAATGCACACCCGGGCAGTGGGGCTAGTTCTGCCACCACCCATTCGAGATGTCCTGGGCCTCTGTCTGATTCACTTTCATAAACTTCAGCAACAATCGTAGCCTTTCCTCAAATTTCCAATATGTTCAACACCTCTCCTCTTCTAAACCTTACCTTCTCTTCCTTACTAAAATCTGAGACGACTGACAGCAACCCCTTTTCTGTACCCTCCTACTTTCTCTATATTCTATAATCGCAGATAGACTTTACCAAGTCCTTCATCACAACGTGAGGGAAATTTTAAGACCCCAAAGTTTTGAGCCTATTTCCACAACGAGAAAAATAAATCTAAGCTTGTATGCCAGAGGCTTACCTTGGTCTTCATATAAAACGATGTTTAATTTTAAGAAATTAAAAAGATTAGTTATTTATACAGACTTCAATAAGTGTGTTGTGGGTCATATCAAATCCAACGGGCCGTTGTATGGATAGCTCGAGATTTGTGTTTTAAATATTTGAAAGGAAAATGTAAAATATTTTTGAGAATACATGTAAAGTTATTTATACAGTGATTTATTTTATTGTAAATTTTTGTCTAAAATTTTAACTATATTTAATGTTAAGAGTAGACTAAATAGTATTGGAATCTGAACTACTTGAAATTCAATGACAGCCTGTAAAGATTTTGTATAGACAGTTCCATCTTACCCTTCATACTGTGAAGTTCAGTTCTATCCAGCCTTCGTATCGTGAACAAGCACGTGGGTAGGGTTAGGGGTAGTTCCAATTTTTTGCCTAGGAATAAATGACGGGCTGAAAAAGCTTGTTTGCTGATAACCGAAAAAGCGAATATACCTTACACATTGGTTACTTCTACAATTTTACATCTTTTTGTTTAGAAATGTTCATCAGAGAGATGCGATAAACTAACTATACTGTTAAAATTACGTCAAATTAAGAATGCAAATACATGCGTAAACACGAAGGAGCTTTTCAGTATTTTGTCGTCGAAAAGGCTGAGATAACTTTAAAAACTATAATAATTGTTAGTTTTCATGAACAGTGGGCAGTAAAATTCAACTTTTTCCATGAAACACTTTTGAAACATTCCAACTTTTAGCATATTCAGTTTTACAACTCTAAATAAAGTACGTGTCGGAGCAGGAAGTGATCTGTGCACATCATTTATCCTACTTTTCATGGATCGCCTGTTAATGTGTACCTAGTGGCATGTGTCCGGGGGTATAGGCGTAGGGGCCCGATTTTGTTCGGGAGAGCAAGCAAGTTTTTGCCCGAAACAAATAAACGAAAACCGAAAATCGATTTTAAGTCATATTTTTATTAAACGCTATTTGTAGGTATACACATTGTACAAAGGCTGAGCACCAAACAAGTTATAACAATAGAGTAAATTGTAGCAGGTTATATATCAACTGGGGTACTTAATTACTGCCGTTTTGAGACAGGTTTTCCTTTCTATAATCAAATATTGCATGGTTCAAGATCTGAAGACATACATTTCGGGCAAAGCGTTGATACCCAATATGAAAATCATAAAAAGTTTCGGGTGAAATCGTGGTAATTGAAAATATGTGTACTGTACTGAGCGTTTGCTCGAATTTTCGGGTGTAACTGCCCGAAAAAATTCAGTCGGGCTGAATTTGGGGAGTCAATTGAGCCCTCCTGACCTCCCGCCTCCTACACCTATGTCCGAGGGTATAACAGGTTTACATTTAACAAGATTCGGAGAGCTTATAATCGGATATTTGAGTTATTTGAAATATTACTGTATTTAATTAATATCTTGGACTGTAAATACACAGAAAACATTTTTTTTGACTCAAGCAAAAATAAATGCTTCAATAAAATTGTTGCTAATAATCTGCTGCAGTAAATAAATACTTAATCCATCGAGAAAACTTTCGAATTATCAAATATATAATTTATTTCTCTGATTTTTATTTAGTCAGAACTTCTTCACTTAACTTAAACCATCCCCATTATAATAATAGCCAAGTTTTGTTTGTTTTTTTATGTCTGTCTGTTTGTTGCAGAATTGTGTCACGCTCTGAAGGAATTAGATAGGAATAATTAGAAGCTATGAATTATTGTATTACGGGCGGAAATGTGAAGCTCAAGATTTTCATGACTGTGTTCTTTTCTGTAGTTTAGCAATGGGGGAAGGGTTGGGGTGGGGGGAAGGGTTGGGGTGGGGGGAAGGGTTGGGGTGGGCGGAAGGGTGAGGCAGGGGGTAAGGGTGGTGGTGGGGGTAATGGGGGATGGGTGTGGTAATGGGGAGGGGTGGGGGTAATGGGGGAGTGGGTTAGCCCCCAAGTTGTTTGAATGGTGAGGAGGTTTTGGGAGATACCAGATTCAGAAATGTTGACACAATGTGAAGCTCAAAATTTTCACGGCTGGGTTCTTTTTTTGTAGTTTAGCCCGTCTAACCGTCAGCGAAGCGACGGGAATAATAATAAATATATTTTATAATGATCCTATCCTTTTTTATACTAACAGTGTTCAAGGTATCATTCCTGACTTAATAAGCTTGCTCTTCTCCTACGTTGTCGTTCTCTTGCCAATCGTCTTCTTATTTCTGCAGCAGTCTCCATTTTCGTGGTTCATATATATTTTGCCGTCATTCTTGACGGCACGGGTACACTAGTAGAGAAATAATCATGAACGCATTTTACCTTAACCGGGATCTAACCGCTTCTTCCGAGATTCTTCACAAAGTACAGAATATTTTATCCGTTACGTCATCCTGAGCTATTGACGTATTTAACAAATTGGGTATTTATAGTTTTTCTTTAAATTACAACTTTATTAAATAATATTTTTTGGTAAAAATTTTTATATTTGCATTTAAAAACTATATTTAGAAGAAAATAAAAAAATGCACTTTCTTGAAGCTAGTACTAAAAATAACTCTCTTTATGGGTGGGTGCATACATGCATGCGTATATGGATGCGTATATGGTTGTCGTTCAGAAATATAATTCATTAGTGTTTACATAATATTCACAATAAAATTTTACAGTAACAAAATGAAGTAACTCTAAATGGTAACTCTAAATAAAGAAATTATTATATTTTAACCATTACTTTATTTGATCCAAACAAAAAGCGATCAATTAAACGTGTTTTGTTACTTTTAATAACAGATTTTTCTCTATGTATTTACGTACGACACATCTTCGTTTCAAAATATCTAATCTAATATCTACAAAAAGTTTAATCGTTATTTTAAAGAGTATGTCAATTAATAGTGTGTGTATACAGTATATATACTATGCAAACCATTTCACGTGTTTAATTGTGAAATGTATCCCATATATATATATATATTATATATATTATATATATTATATATATATATATATATATATATATATATATATATATATATGCTGCAAACCCACAAGGAAAAAGAAAAACGATTCCAAGGCCTTTCGTGTATTCAAAGCTACACCTCGTCAGGGAATGAAGTTAAAAGGCGAGAAGCCCATATATATATACAACGTACAGGAAAAACAAAACAATTAGCACATACTTAACAAGGGTTAATGAGAGGCAAAAGAAATTTTAACATGATATCGTCAATTTTATAAGTCCCCGAGCTGTTTTGAAATTGTTTTTAAAATGAATAAATGTGTATATATATATATATGTGTATATATATATTTACACACAGACCGTGCATGGTCGTTGTTCCATGCACGATCTGTGTTAACAAAAGTTCCTCAGGGGACCATTCTGAGTCGTATCATATACACACACACTATATATATATATATTATATATATATATATATATATATATATATATATATATATATATATATATATATATTGTTACATATGGGAATATGATAAGGAAACTGATTACTTAATCAAAGGCTAATTTAGCCTGTAAATAAATTGTTCATGGAAATAACCACGTGAGTGCCTCAAATGGCGGCTTCCCTTTCGTTTGTGAAAGGAAAATTTTGTAAATTCTTAAAGTACATAATTTTTAAAACATATGCATGTTAAATACCCATGTAATTTAGGAATAAGACATGAATTCACTTGTCTATTTAATTCTGAATAATTTCGGATAAGGATTACCATATATGTAGTTTGCTCAAACTAGAGGAAAAAAGAAAATTAAAAAAATGTAATTGCCTCACATTCTCAAAACATAGCCATATTGCGGCCGATCATCAACTCCTTTGTGCTCAGACGGAAACAAATAGTGTACGCATAATATATAACTGTACGTCTGTACCGTTTGTTGAAAGGGGGATTCCATTATGTTAGACTATTAACAGGTTTAATTGCATGTTAAAGTACACCTGCTGAAAGGTTGATAATTCTTAAAAATAAGATGAATTAATTTAGGAGAACCTAATTAGGGTAGGAAATTAAATTGAGCGCCTGGCAGTGCGTGAATACAATACGCCGATAAAAGGAATTAAATATCATATAAAAACTAAATCGGATTGAGGCAATAAACGAGAATAAATTTCATACCAAACTAATCTGTACATACTGCCGAATAACGTAGCATAAAATTTATGTTAGTTAAACTATGGGATTAATGTGTTTATTAAAATGTAACATTCGAAGCGAAAGGCTCCAAATAAAACAAGAAGCGATCACCCTTGCTGGGGTGAAATCGGTGCGTCTCAAGGCTTGTTGAACGAATGTTCCCACAAAATATCTGTGCTAAAATTCCTAACGAAAATTTAACGAAAATAGATTAAATTCCCCTTTTGAAATTTAACTTAAATTCATACCCAAGGAATCGTGTGTAGCAAATAGAAGTAAAATTTTTCCTTTAACTTTGAGTAAATTATTTTTAAAGCGAACGAGTGGCTCAAGTAAATAAAAAAAAACGTAAAATAGTCTTTCCTTAAAACTTAACGGAAGAAACCGGAGAAACTCCGTTACTTTTCGTAACTGAAAATGCTCAAGAATAGTCAATCATAAATTTTTCCGTAAAGAAAACGGACTGAGTTCCTTACATTCGATATATAAATATATAAACATTGTATACGGTAGTCGAGTGTAAATTACAAGTAGTAACCTGATTCATGAAGGGAATATTTACCACTGTCGAAAAGGAAGTAGGTAAACATTGTAATTAAGGTATGCATTAAACATTTTATCATACAATACTATACATAGTTAAAATGGTCAATTAACCATATAGGAGTGAAATGATTCTATGAAAATGTATTATGCACCTAGCTAATATGGTCAAAAGACTAGGTAGAGAAAATCATTGTTACTGTAAAGATAATTCATTCTAAATTGTATTATGTATGGGTCCATTCATTTTAAATGGTCTTGCGGCTGTATTCAATTAAATAACCACCAGTTGTAGATTAAAACTGTCTAACAGTTATATTTAAGTTGCTTGTGCATTTTACTTGTCTTATCATCAAGCGTCTTTCCTCGACAAATTTCATTACTGTTAAAAATTTCATTTTTACATTGTAATTGGCTTAGTGTTAAATCTTTGACAAATACATTTTTGAAAAAAGCTTTTCAATTATTCCCCTATTAGAAAAAAACAGAAACGAAGGTTTGAATTTTTTTATATGGTGGTTTAAAGGTCAAACAGGCTTAACCCTTTCGCGCCGAGGACGTAGGCGGTACGTCCCCATTCAAGAGCTCGAGGACGCACATTTAAAATTGGGTACCGGCAAAAAAGGGTTAAGTAAAAAATATAAATCAAAGTAAAAGTAATATAAATACCATCATTTATACTCATATATATATATATACACGCAATAGATGCGTTCATGGAAACCATCGTTTATATCGAAATCGTGTAAATCGAATCACATTTTGGCAGAGATAATGTATTATAGGGGATAAGCGTGCTCAGCTCAAGAATTTTTTACAACAAAAATTAAAATATATGGCTGTATATAAGAATTATATAGAACGTAATGCTTATTATACACGTACATAATAATTAATAGAATATAAAATACATTATGTAATTCTGTACAATAATGTACATACTGTACTTACCAGAGACGGCTCCAAAGACTGCTTAAACTGGAACCTCATCTTTCTTGGAGCTCCTCTTGGGTGAGGCTGAGGTTTATGGTGGGGTTGAAAGTGGACTCTCGGGTGTTGCAGGAGTTATTTCAACCTTCTTGAAGTAGGTAAACTGGTGGCTGCACAGCCCTCTTCTTTTTTTTCTTGGTACAATTCCCTGTATCAGCGACTGAGATTTTCCAAACCCCTACTAAATGTACAGCTCCGCTCTATGTTGGCGTCATTCTCTACTGAAATTTTCCTTGCTGCATTGAGGTGTGAAAATAAGTCTGACAGTTGCTTGGTGTATAGCTGCTTACAAGGTGGCGATGTTATTTCTTCAACTTCAATATATTTACACATACGCGAGCGCAAATAGTTTCGCCAGCCGATTGGTCGTTTGTTAAATCGCGTAAACGCGGATCACGTCACGTATACCGAATAACGTTCCCTATTCTGTCGATCGTGTATAAGCGAATCCGCATAAATCGAGTTCACGTATAAAGAAGACTTACTGTATATCAAAAAGCATTTAATAGAGTTTCCAAATTATGGAAGCACGCGCGCGCACGCGCGCACACACACACACACACACACACACACACACACACGTACGTTTGGCTACCTTACGAAATCGCAACGTTTTCATTTTCGATTGTGGATGGCGACATTTAACCTAACCTAACCTTCATTGTAACCCACTTTCTTCATGATATTTAATGATTTTCATTAAGAAATAAATCTGAAACTACATAGTCAGATAACTTAACAAAAAGAAGGGGACATTCCGGACAAAAGCACCTACATTTTTCTGACACTTTATTAGGTCATATTATTCAGCTTTTTTATTGGAACCAAAAAATCTGACATGGATGGAGCTTCCATTTGGCCCGTTGCAATACTGACCCTAATTTTGGCATGAAATTACACCTAAAAGGCACCGGGTTTTCCAATCTTCCTATATAGTAGAATTAGGATATAAGATTGTCAGTCCTGTGTATGTACAATATAAAAACACTAATTCAGTATATTTAGAATACAAAGCACAATAATTTGATATATCACCATATTAAACAGCTAAACAAAAAATAAAAACATTATAATGTATGTACAATATAAAAACACTTCAATTCAAAATATACAGCGAGTTCAATTTTATGTCACATTCGCAGCTGCAAAGCTCTGTACATTTCCAGTGTGCCTTCTTGCACGAACACCTTGCACCACAGCCACAGTCATAGTGTGTGTGTGAAGGCATCCTGCTCGAGCTTGGCCAGGGCCAGAGCACTCACTTGGTGGGCATGGCTTATCCTGGTGAGGTGAGATGCCTTGAGGAAGGAGTCAGCTGTGCCAGAGGAGGCGATGTCTGTTTGGGTCAGTGCAGTGGTCCACCCAGAGGCCTCCAAATAGTCCCCGAATGTTTTCCACATTACCATCTCAATGTGCAGACCACCGAACATGATTACGTACTTGTCCTCGCCATGTGTTTGAGGCCAATTCCACTGAACAAACTTGGCCAGTGCATACAGTGGTGCATCCAAAGTAATCACTGGAATCTGTCCAGGATTCAGGAACTGAGTGGCTTCGCGCTGTACATTCATCCCATGCTTGATCATGGCAACGAGGTCACCACCTTCAATCCTGGTCAGTAAATATTTCGTGCAGATCTGCGGCCATGGTGCTTATGTTGCTGTCTGCCTGAAGAGTTGCAAAGTCATGGAGTTGCCCATCGCATTTGTTGCAGAATATGCACTTATTCTTTCTCCACGGGCATGCGGTGTCGACGTCGTTTGGCTGCAGCATCACTCTCAGCACTGCCGGCTCTCTCCCTCTTCCTTGCTCTTTCCAGTTTCTCTGCACTGAACTTGACACGACATGTTTTGTGCCTCTGTGCACGGTGCTGAATAAACTGGGCCTTGTTTATGTCCTCACTAAACTTGAGTGGGACCGGGAGTCTCCCTAACTCCTGAATTCACTGACATTGTCCAGAAAGGTCCTGTATGCCTCTGAGCTGTCCCTCTGTTGACGCACATTAAGGGGGCATCGGAGTGTTTCAGAGGTTGTCTGCTGACATATTACACACATAGTCCAGTCCATTGTGTGCAACTGCAAGGGTCCTCAGGCACAGTCTGCAATACAAAGAAGCATTTGTCAGAATTTGTCATCCTTACTGACCATAACAAATGTGGAAAAAAATCTGTAAACCGAAAAATAATTTTTTTTCCATTCTACATGTTTGAATGTTGCTGCTGCCAAGGAATGTGCATAGTATTATAACATTCTACAACAGTAACTGAACTCTCAGAGCCAATATCTTTATTTCTAACCGAAAAACTGATTTTTTCCTGGTTTTCGTCCACCCATTTTTGAAAAATGGCTGAAACAGGCTCCAGCAAGCTCAGATTACTTAGTTCCAATAAAAATATCAAAATTTATACCACACAGATTGTCAGGAAAGAAAATGGTGCTTTTGTTCGGCATGTCCCCATTTGTCAAAATGTGGTCCTAAGCTGTCTGACTAACGACGATACTGCTAATGTTGCGATACGGACGTTCGTGTTGCGATGAGCTGTGTGTATCCTAAAGAGTGTTGTGGTTCCGTGGGATAGCAAAGAACACGTACACACACACACACATATATATATATATATATATATTATATATATATAGATATATATATATATTATATATATATATAGTCCAAAAGTGACGATCGATTGAAATATGCATTTATTTGGTAAATTTTACAATACAATTTTTAAAAAAATCCAAACTTCAAACTCAAATATCAAATATTTGTGTGTGGATTCCATCATGTGCAATAACCAGTTTAAACTTGTACGTTTGTTATATGCGTTAAAAGCCGGGTCAAAACAAAGCCGATTCAATCGTGGCTTTTGAACCAATATATAAAGTTTCCAGTATTTTCTCTTATTGGTCTAATATTATATATATATATATATATATATATATATATATATATATATATTATATATATATATATATATAATATATATATATATATATATATATATATATATACATATATACAGGGCTATTTAAAATGATTCAACCGATTTCAACTGAGAATACTTCCGTACCTATCAACCGTGCATCAACTGGGCATACACCACATGAAAGAGGAAATCTCCGAGTTTTACAAGATCACCACGAGAGGGCTCCAAAGTCACGCCATGGCCTAGCCTAGCAACAAACAGTCAGTGTGAAAATGGCGTCCGCACAGCAGAAGGCGTTTTGTGTGTTGCAGTTTTCGAGCTGTAAATCGGTAGTCATAGTGCAGCGTCAGTTTCGTCGACGTTACAGAACAGATCCACCGGGTGCTCAGAGCATCCGTCGGTGGTATCGGCAGTTCGAGGAAACATTCGCATTGTTACTGCCGTAGAGTCAGTGACAACGGACATGCTGGAGCGAGTATGGGAGGAATTCGACTATCGTGTCGACGTTGCTCGTGTAACTAGGGGAAGTCACATAGAGCATTTATGAGGTGAGAGACAAACTTTGGACAGTTTTTCTTTTGGTTGATGTATCACAAATCACTCTGTATTTGTAACATTAAAAAATATTCTCATTTGAAATCAGGTGAATCAATTTGAATAGCCCTGTGTGTGTGTATATATATATATATATATATATATAATATATATATATATATTATATATATATATATATATATATATATATATACCGTATATATATCCCGGCTTTTATCCTCCAGATAATTCTTATTACTTTTCTCTCTGTTGTAATTTTAATGTCATAGTGCTCTCTGAATTCTGCATCCCGTGACATTATTACTCCAAGGTCCCTCATTTGTGGGTTTGGTTTTATCTGAATTGCAGTGTTTTTGTATCCTTTATATATATATATATATATATATATATATATATATATATATATACTGATTTTGCTGAGCCTCCGATAAATGTGATCATGGAATTATAGAACACAAACTTAAGAATAGAGGAATTACTGTAAAGCTTTGGTCGATGGATATTTAATTTTCTGACCAAAATAACATAAAGAGAGGAAGTAAATGAAGTCAAATCTGAAGTTTCAAAAATTGTCAGCTCTGTCCCACAAGGCACAGTATTAGCTCCCTTGCTGTTCATAATAATGATTGCAGACGGTGATGAAGATATTAGGGACAGTATCGTATCATGTTTCGCGGATGACGCAAAGATATACAAGGAAATATCAAATGAAGGTGATACAGAACAATTGCAAAACAACATTGAAACATTATTCAAGTGGGCGGAAGGCAACTATCTGAAGTTCAACGAAGAAAATTCCAACTTGTAAGAAATGATGACAAGGTACTACGGAATAAAGGATACAAAAACACTGCAATTCAGATAAAACCAAACCCACAAATGAGGGACCTTGGAGTAATAATGTCATGGGATGCGGAATTCAGAGAGCACTATGACATTAAAATTACAACAGAGAGAAAAGTAATAAGAATTATCTGGAGGAGCTTCCACAGCAGAAAAGCAAACATCATGCTAAAATTATGGAAGAGTCTAGTCCTATCAATAATAAGTATTGCTCAGTACTCACTAGTCCATACAGAGAACGAGACATTGCAAACAGATCCTAAAACAAAGAACTTTTACGTCTAAAATAGATGAAACAAAAGATAAATACTACTAGTCTCGACTACATTCTCTGAAACTCTACTCCCTGAAAAGAAGACGCGAGCAGTAGGCCTACATAATAATATACGTACGGAAAAAACTCGAGAATTGTGTTTCTGAGCTTAGATATGGAATAGAAACACGCTAGAATGAGAGAGAGAAGATGCAGATTCTGTACTGTCCCAGCTGCCGTGAGACAGGGGACCACGAAAACGAGAATGAAAAAATACCCTCAAATACGAGGCACGATGCTTTTTAATGTCCTGCCAATAGAACTGAGGAACCGTGAGCATACCAACCTGAATAATTTCAAGAACTAGCTGGACAGGTTCTTGTGGAAAGTCCATGACTAACCATGCGTAACCGACTACGAGGGCAGGAGGAAAGCGAAATCAATTCCTTCTTTCACCAAATCCCCTAAATGAGGCAAGATGCTGCAATGGGATCGACCACAGGCCGAGCCTGAAGCATCGCTCAAAACCATCTAAATGTATCTCAGGGTATAACGTATTTTGGACTCTCCCTTTTACGAGTCGCATTTTACGCTCAAATATGATATTTTCATTACTAACAAAAATATCAATATCTGGTTGTCTGTGACTTCCTAATTTGAGTGTATGTTTAAGAGAATTCAACTAAAGTTCTAAGTTTAATACTACTGTAAATCATATACACTTAATAGTTTCGAAATAGTAATCACATGAAAAGATTCATAATGAGTGAAAATGACGGCGATTTATTTTCACTTCTTTTTAGAAAAGATTCATTCCTTCAGCCTTTCATGGACGAATCTTGTTTAGGTTTTTGATGGAAAGGTTACGAATTTGTGTAGCAATTATTCGAACAGAACGTTAAATTAACATACAGTAAATTCTCGTCGCATTGTATGTCACGTAGAGTCTTCTCTCCTTATAACACTTACAAAATGTTCCACTCATTTAGGGTTGTGATCATGAAACACCGTGGTGTATGTGTATGTATATATGTATAAACTTGAAAAAAATAGCATATATCAGAAAATACATGAATGCATTTTGGAAATTTCAAAACTACAAAGATAAAAACTGAAACTAGACTTTTGAAATGGACTGTATATTTTATTATAAACTGATCGATAAATTAGTTTCGTGACATAAAACTGCTGAAAAGTCAACATTTTTTCAGTTCAATAAAAATAAATTGAAAATGTAATTAAGTAATAGATCAGGGGTTCCTAACTTTTTGGCACTGCGCCCCCCTTTGGTCAACCTTGTATCCATGGCGCCCCCCATACCCAAAGGGCGAAAGTTTTCATCAGTTCCATATGGACGTCTAGAATCTAGATAATTATAGGATTAATACTAAAAAACATCAAAGCTCATGTGTTTATGAGATGACGGATGTCAAGTTTTCCCTAACGAAGTAAATTACTCATATATATTTTTAGGAATATATATTTGAATGGCATTTGTTGACCGTTGACCACCTCACGCTCCCCCTAGGAATCTCAAACGCCCCCCCTAGGAATCTCAAACGCCTCCCCTGGGGGGCGCGCCCCCCAGGTTGGGAGCCGCTGTAATAGATGAACGTAAATTATAAATCATGTACAATATTGATTTCTTTTTATGGCATTCGTATAATACCTTCAATAATGACCTTGGATTTGTTATATCAATAATGATAATTTAACATTAATATGTACCTTAAACAATAATTCTTATTCATAATACAGTGTTTTATTTTTAATAAGAGCCCAGTAAAGCCTAAAGGTTAAGGGCCAAATTAAACAAAATAAATAGTTCAGCTTCACAATTAATTGTCATTGTAAATTGTAAGATCACTGTATTTATTTTATTATTAATAATAAAGGTAATTCAATTCAATTTTAAAAAATTACCTTGCAGGGTAGCTATGGTGACTGAGCAATGGACTGTTCATCTGAACGTCCTCGGTTCGAGTTTCGGCTCGGACTTCAGATTTCTGGGATTAAGGTGTTTCTCTGGAACTTTTTCTTGGTGGGGTACTGGTTCGGATCCGACGAAATGCTGCAAGGTCCCCTTCCATAATTTGAAGTTAAACAACCCCAACGTTTTTATTAGATATCATTATTATTAGACCTAAATTCTAAACAGTTCAATTTTGTAGGTAACATTTTTATTAAAAAGTTACATAATTACAAAGTCCTTTTAATTCTTTTGGCTCACGATTAAGACAGCTCGGCCTATATTTAAAAGTAAAGGTTTTTCGATTTTGCTACGTTCGTTTAAAAAAATCTATCCAAAATAAGTCTCTTAAGAGACACACACACACATATCAGGGTGTCCCAAAATGAATATAGCAAAAAGAAAAACAAATAACTTTTTTGGTAATTTAGATAATGAAATGGTTTTTACATGAATACAAGGGTTAGACATATAAGTTTTAGATAGTTGTGAATATTGATTGTCACTTTCTTTTTTTATTTTTCAGAGTAAACCCCATTTTCCAGAATAATGACAAGGCTACATTTCACATATCGGGCAATATTAATTGACACAATTGAGCTGTATGAACATGAAGGGGATTCACCTAAAGTTAACGTATGGTGTGGCCTGTCAAGTTCCCGCATTTATGGACCCTATTTTTTTGATGGACGTCACCGACATTTCGTACCTTAACATGTTACGAGAGTTCTTTATTCCACAATTGCAGGAAAATCCTGGCCTGCTACAAAGAGCTTTCTTTGAACAGGATGGAGCACCCCTTCATTTTGCTATTTGAATTTGAACGCCGCATACGATTGATCATAGTGAAGGATGGACGACATGCAGAAGTTTATTAATAATTTGGTAAAAGCTAAACAATACCATAATGAATTAAAGTAAACTAAAACTTCTACGTCTAATGCTTGTTTGTATTCATGTAAAAACTATTTCATTATCTCAATTAGCTATAAAATTATTAGGCTTTCTTTTTGCTATATTCATATATATATTAGGCCGGGTCGAAAAGGGGTCAAGGTCAAGATTTCGCTTAGGTACATGTTGTGAGGTTGATCATTTTGTAATAGTAGTATCCACACCAAAAATCAAGGCTGTGGGACCTTCGCTACCCCCCCCCCCCTACCGATACTCACTTTTTTTCCATATGAATTTGTATGGGAAATAGGCCAAAAATCAAAAATCGTAAAAATCGACCCTAAATATTAATTTTTTGCTTTCGGATGGCCAAAATCGGGTTCCCGGCACTTTGTAGGTGTGAACATAAAATACCTATTAGAGAATGGGAAGCTTTTATTGGTCAAAAAGAAAGAAAAAACCAGTTAGGAAAAATTGATAAAAAAACTACTTCAAGTAATTTGAGAAAGTTGGGGAAAATCCAAAAAGCACAGGAAAGGGAAAAGAAATCAAAAGAAAAATTAAGAGAAGCAAGGGAATTTGTATCATCAGTGATAGAAGATGATAATGAAAATGAAGATGTCGATTTTCAAGACAGAGAGGACTTAGATTATGAAGAAGACTTAGAATTAATAGAAAATTTTCAAAATAGATATACCTATGAAAATTTAGCCAAAACTTCAGAGAGATATAGGGTAAGCAATAGGGCCACATCAGCCCTTATAAACGCTGCCTTAAAAGATATGAAGATTTTAAGTTTAGAAAATATGCTTGATCGAAAAAAAGTTGAGAGAGAAAAAACAGAATTGGTAAAATAAACAATGATAAGTATAAAGAAGAAAACCAAAATGTGGAATGTATTGGATTTGATGGAAGAAAAGATGATACAATGACAGAATCAGGCAAAATAAAAGAACAACACTATGTTATAATTAAAGAGCCATAAAGCGTTTACATTGATCACGTAGTACCAGATAATGGCACTGCAAGGGCGATTGCTATGAAATAATTACTGTCATTGAAGATTCAAATAGTGCTAATTCAATTAAAGGTCTACTTTGTGATGGAACCCCAGTAAACACAGGCAGAGTTGGAGGGGTTATTAAATTAATAGAACTTCATCTTGGCAGGTCCCTTCAGTGGCTCGTTTGTGAATTACATTTAAACAAATAGCCCTTGATGCGCTTTTACAAAAGCATTGAGGGCAGAACCACTGGCCCAAACACCTTTGAAGGGCCACTTGGCAAGAAATTAAAAGCTGATTTAACAAAGCTGAAAGTAATAAATTTTGAACCGATAGAAGGTAAAGTTCAAGAAATACCTCCTAATATTGTAAAAGATTTGAGTAGTGACCAAACATACTTGTACGAAATGTGTCATGCAATACAAACAGGAAATGTTTCTGAGGGTCTCGTTGTAAGATCTCCAGGACGACTAAATCACGCCAAGTGGCTGACTTTGGCTAATAGGGTTCTCCGCCTATACATTTCTACATCAAATCATGCTACTAACCTAAAAGATCTTGTCATATTTGTCATCAATTTTTATGCCCCTGCGTGGTTTCAAATAAAATCACACCCAAAAGCCACTGAGGGTGCGCGAAATTTTTGGTTTGTGACAATTCTTCTACGAAATTTAGATGTAAAATTCAAGAAAATTATTGAGCCGGTCATGAAAAACAACGCTTACTTCGCTAATCCTGAAAATATGCTCCTGTCAATGGTTTCTGATGAACAATTACATATTAGAGAGCTAGCAATTCAAAAGATAATTCTTTCCAGAACTGGGTTTTCAGGAGCCAGAAATTTTGAGCTACCAAGATCTATAAATTTTCTAGCAAATGATTATATTGATTTGATTAATTGGAGTAAGCAGATAGTCACTCCTCCACCTTTGCTAAGTAATTTTACCAATGAGCAATTGCTTCAGATTAGAACTAAACCTCTAGAAATACTAGATTTTCCATGTCACAGCCAAAGCGTTGAACGGGGTGTGAACTTAGTAACTAAATCTAGCTAGGAAAGAATTGGTTGTATTAATCGGCATAAATTTATTTTGAATACTTTAGATCTAGAAAAGAACTGCCTACTTTTGAGTGGAAAGGTCAATGGAAGGAATAAAAAAAACATTAGTTTTAGGTCAAAAATTTTATTGAATTTCTGTCTCTTAATTTCTAAATTTCTACCAATAATAGCTAAAAATTTATGTATTCAATTTTTTTTTTCATGCATTTTTGTATTTTTTAAATTTTTTTTCATTAAAAAGTAAATATAACTTTTATAAGCGAACTTTTGTAATAATAAAAAAATTTCGAAGTAAATCGCAAATTATCTCGAATTTTACGAATTTTCTGAAGGAACTGAAACCGGTAGGTAGGGTAGGGGTCCTCAGAATTCAAAAATTTTTACCAGGGTGTTACTATGATTGATTGAACCACCTCACACTATCTACGTAAGAAATCAAAAATTTCGACCCGGCCTAATATATATATATATATATATATATATATATATATATATATAGATTCCAGTAGTAAATTATTTATCTTGTAAAATTTACAACATTAAAAATTATTTTCATCAAACATTTGGTGTTCTCATTAGATAGATGTTAAAGCGGGAAAAAAAGGCTAATTACGATACCTAATTAGCGTGTTCATTTCTATTTCCGGTGCCACTTAAAGGTTGAAACGCTCTTCTGACTTCAGTGTCGTAACGCTGCAGAATTCTTTTTTATGTGGCTCATGCGAATTAGTTAAAAGGTGGATTTAATTAAGGAATGCTATTACCCAGCCGTGAAGAATTGGGCACTACATTTTAGTTACTATACGAGGTAGCGAAAGAAACCGACGTTTTACATACATAGATACATACACATACATTACATACACACATTATATACATAGTTATACAAAGATAAAAAGGTAGGTAGGCAGATAGATAAGCATAAGTAAGGAAAACTGACGAATGAAAACTGATGACAATTCGGGGACCTGAGTATGTATTTAAATAAAATCTCGTCTAAATTTTAAATGAGGCTTCTACTGTATTGCAGTTTCCTGTATTTGAGCTCTTCCGCAGAGCGCTTTAGTAGACACGAATAAAAATTATCATTATCATCATCATCATCATTATTAGTATTATTATATTATATATATTATTACTGAATTGACTTAAATGCAAATACGTTTAACAGAACGTATTCGAATAACGTGAAACTATAATTTAATAAATTAAAGAGATACGAAATGCAGTCGGAAGTCAAACTCAAACCTGGAAGAATTCCAACTCTAAAACTGAGATGAAACTCAGTATGGCATCCTATTTCTACAGTGAACATCAAAAGGTTTAACGAATATAGACTATTTTTATGTATGCGAACCTGAAGCACTTCCTCTTTATGTGTTAAAGTAGTCAGTGTTTTTTTTTTACCACTGGGAAAACATTTTGGTTATTGTGTTCTGCACAAATGATTGAAGTAGATCTTTTTAGCCAATTTTACTATTATTATTATTATTCCCAGCTAGGAAGGAAAATGATTTTACCTTAACCTATTGCTTTTAGTAAAACAGACTATTTATTTGACGATTTAACCATTCCGGTCCAGCGGCTCCGTGTGGACCCGCAAGTGTATATTTTCTTCTAATTCGTAAATAAATAGGCCGGTTAAATCTGTGAACTGTAATATAGAAATCCCAGCCAGAAAAGAAAATTCGCACTCAGAAAAATTTAAGGGGAAAACTAATCTTACGCATGAGACCTGAATTTAAGTTAGAGAGAGAGAGAGAGAGAGAGAGAGAGAGAGAGAGAGAGAGAGACCTAGACCTATAGACATTTTCTCCACGAAGATTGGCACTAATGACATAACCGAATTTATCCTAACATAAGCTGAATCTACAGTAACTCTTAAAAAATTTATAAAAGGTCGTTAGTCCAGTTTGGAGGTCGTGAAAGCTGCGTTGTACTGTATATTCGGTGCTCGTGACACATCGCTATTTTCCTGTAATCGCGTGACTCGCCAATCATAGTGTAGTCAAAGAGAGCGAAACATTTCCCAAGATGGGACAGTTCATAACAATTGCAAATTATCTTCATGCAAGAGAGAAGTTAACCACGACCAGAACAATCATCAGCAGTAGTTATACAGAACGAACTTAAAGAACGGGTACAATTGAAGGCTGAAAGTGTTTTCTCTTAAATATTAAATAGTGAGGTACTCGTTAACCTAACCTAGCCTAATCAGGACTGACATATCTTTTTTCTGACAGCAAAAATATTATTAGATTTTTTAGAAAATTTATTAAAATTTTCTGAGCTACAAAAAGCATTGCCTCGCAAAAAAATTACCTCGCCTTCACTTATGCCCAGTTGCCTACGCGCGCACGCACGCGCACACACACACACATATATATATATATATATATATAATAGCGCATGACATATATATCGTATAAACTATAAAGGTAAATACCGATCCGGATAAATAGCTTTATCAAAATAAAAGGAAAAATCACTTCAAGACTATGCCAAATAAAAGTTATTTTTATATTTGTACATTTGGATTTTATTTTTATAGCTGTCGATAGTAACGATATATATATATATATATATATATATATATATATATATATATATATATTATATATATATTATATATATATATATATATATATATATATATATATATATATATATATTTTGTGTCTATGTGTGAGTGTGTGTGTTTTGTACAAACAATCGTCAGAATTACAATGCTTTTTATTGCAAAGTTTAACAATTCTGTTGGAATAAATTGCATAAATTTGTCCCAGGGGCCTCTCATAAGCAGAATTTTACGTCTTATTTAAATGATGTTTTCTTCCTTTCGTTTCCAGTTTCAATATTTTTGAAAACTGAAGCAAATTGAAATACAAATTGCTCTCGGTGACACGAGCACAATTTTAAAATTTATATGCGAAGAATGGGGGGGGTTTTTAAGAAGGAAAAAACCGCCTTCATTTCTTATTGCTGTCATTTCAAAACAAATGCGATATTCTTTATTGAAAAGCTGCATGCGCGCGTGTAGAGGATGGAAATTGTAGTAGTTAAGTTTAGGTAAGACTATTTTGTACTGCTTCTTCGTACAGTGCGCCTTAAACCCGCGATTCCGCTCTTTACTTTCACGTTTGTAATGGTTTCCAGAATAAGTTTCAATGCGAGTTCCACTATCATCTATTCCCTTCATTAAATTGTCCGCGAGCGAAATTTTATAATACTCCGCCGGGCTTTGTCACGTCTCTACTCTCAATTAGGGTGCAAAGGCTAGTTGCTGCGTCTCGCTTTATATCGCCACAAACCACTTATTTCTATCGTGTCATTTCCTTTGGAGTTAAAAAGTCTTTTTGGTATCGATTTCTTTCTTTTATTTCGCATTTTGTTTGTCATTTCTTTCTCATTGTTTACAAGTACACTTTACTTCTCGTAATTTTTACTTAATTTATTTTATTTACAACCTTTTAGAGGAGATAAAAGGTTCAGTATGTCGCTCATTCAGTTAATGAAATACGTCCGAAGAACTGGGGAGCTGGATTTTTTGTTGTTTGTTGTTGTTTCAACTTAATCACCCATTCAGTCACTGAATACTGCATGTATTCCGATCTGTTTGTTTAATAAACACATTTGTATGATAATCACGTGTTGATTAATGGTAGTTCACAGCTCTCTCCTCTTATTTTAGATAATTTGTCTCCAGCTTCCAAAAATTAATAGAACTGCGAGGAAACAATTTCGCTACGAGGTATACAGATGTTATTGAAATAAATTGAAGAAAATAATAATTACATAACTACTAGCCTTTACACACTTTTAATTATATCATAATTTGGCTACAGTTTACATATATACATATACTTTTAAACTGTTGCTATCTGGGATTAATACCATTGATTTGATGTTACTAACTGCTAATTTGGGGGAAGTTTTTCTTTTCCTTTAGCGACTATTAAAGAGGACAGTCGTGAATCAAAAAGTACATTATAGAGCCATAGTCGAGTCACGTAAGGCAGATGACAAGTAATCTCATGCAGAAACGCAAGAAACGTGGATTATATAAAAGTATTTGGGCTTTTACTAATGCATTGAAGCCCTTTCATTGGGAGACAGGGTCACAGGAAGCTAAAACTTCACCAAAATCAAATATATATATTGTAGCGTTTACTTTTTGTTGTAATAATTTTTACTTATGTTATCATTTTTGTTCATTTATAAAGATATCCGTTATATCGAACTTATACTGCCCTTTACTGACTTTAGCGGCTGTCCGATTTTGACTTTTAACTGCATTTAACTGCATTTAACTGCACTTTATACGAGGTAGCGTGTATCTGGTTACGCCTAACGAAAATCGGACGCCAAAACAAAAAAAAAATTAGATTTTATACAATTTTATTCAATTTAACTTTTGAAACACGGTGATTAAAGGGTAGGGCGAATTAAGATGAATATGACATTGAGAGAGCGAGGTTAAGTCAGCCTAAGCCAACTATAATTACACTGTACAACAAATTTTCGGTTCAGAAAAAAAACGGGAATAACATTCGGTCATTCTTAATATTTCGAGTGTGCTGATTCCAAATCTGATAATAGTTTTTTCTATCACGTCACGTTTTTTCGTAATGACTGCTTAAAATCATACAAAAAAATAAGAACAGTTGGAACAGTTTAATTATTGCTATACTTTAACATATATGCACAAAATTAACATAAAACTCTCGTATTATACTGTTTTCAACTCATTATTTGTATTTATGCTGGCGTTTGTGTGATGCTTCTGGTTGGTCACGCTTTAAATTCCAGCAGAAATCGGCCAGCATAGCAGGACTCCACTTCCCTTTGTATCGGCTCTCCATGGTGGCTATATCCTGGTGGAATCTCTCCCCGTGTTCGTCGCTAACAGCAGATGCGTTTTCCAGAAAGAATGAGAGATGTGAATGCAAAAAAATGAATTTTCAATGACATCTTACATCCGAGACGTTGGTATGAGTTGATAAGTTGAGCCACAAGTGCAGCATAGTTGTCGTATTTAGTCTTTCCTAGTAGACCGCTACACACGTTTTTGAATGCACGCCAGGCTGCCAACTCAACCTCATCCATCACCGCTTCAAAGTGTTCGTCTAGCATGAGTTGGCGAATTTGAAGTCCGACGAATATGCCTTCTTTAAACTTGGCATCACTTATTTTTTGGAATGTTTCCTTTAGATATTTGAAGGCAGGCTTATCCTGTTTCAACGCCTTTGCAAATTGTTTCATCAGCCCTAGTTTTATGTGAAGTGACGGCAAGATAACCTTTTCCTTTCGTACTAGTGGTTCGTGAATAACATTGTGAGATCCAGGTGAGGAATTGTCTCGCGACGGCCATACTGAGCGTGTGTAGTGTTCAGACCTTGCTCGGCTATCCCACTTGCATAGGAAACACATGTATTTCGTATAGCCAGTTTGCAATCCATTGAGAATAGCCACAACCTTCAAATCTGCGCAGATAAGCCATTCATGTTCATTGTATTTTATACAGTCCAGAATAAAAGCAACATTGTCATACGTTTCTCTCAAGACGACTGAATGAGCGATCGGAACAGAAGGCATTGTGTTCCCATTGTGTAGCAGTACACCCTTAACACTGTACAGAGATGCAGCAATGAACAATCTCCACTGATTCGGCTCACAGCACAAACCCAGAGCATTGAATAAACCATGTATATCAATGCAATAACAAAGACTGTTCTTTATTGTGAAATATTCCTGCAAATCCAAGGAGCACTTTCGGAATGCTGTAATTCGTACGTCTTCCGCCAGCAGATTCCATTCTTGTAGACGTGAGGCCAGCAGTTCACTTTGTTGCTTGGTAAGTATTAAATGACGGACCAAATTATTGAGTTCAGGCTGCGTGATGAGATGTTCTTTCTTGGACTCGACTTGAGCTTCATAGCATTCGCCGTCTGATTCAGATTTGTCAGAGTCTGTGTTATCGGTCGGCATTTCAGCTGGAGGACGAGGGATGGGTATATCTGTAGAATGTTCCACAGGACGTATAGCAGAACGAAGATTTGGGTAGACTATAGCCTTTTTCCCTTTTCTGTTGCAACCTGTAATGTGAAACAATAGACATTGTTGACTACTTAAGAGAGCATAATTGTATAATACATTATGCAGAGCAGAATATGCTAAAATGGGCTAAAAACACCAAATTTTACGTATATTCATAAAAGATTCAAACCTGTGATGTTCGTTAAGCAGAAATAGCAATCAGTTGAATGGTCCAGCGGCTCTCTCCATACGATTGGGACACCGAATCCCAGACCAGGACCGGTGCCTTTGAACCATGCAGATAACGAGCTTGTACATCTCACACAGCAGATATGAAGCGCCCAGTGCTTGTCCTGATCACCAACTTTGCATGCGAAGTATAATTCATAAAGCTTTTTCACATGAGAAGTCAACTTCCTTTTATACTGTTTTAACGTTAATGTCTCACAAATATAACAAAAACTGTCTGGCGAATTTTTGCACTCTCTAGGCACTGTAGCATAACATCAATAAAAACCTGTAAAATAAGAAAATGATAGATCAATTTGCAATTTCACACAATATAGACGTTGTCGGTGAAATATACATAATTTGATAGCTGTTATTCAATAATAGTCACTTATAGCACCGATTTATGATAAAATATGGCTGACAATTTTGTTTTAAATGATTAATGAAAAATTTTTTTCATAAAATCAAAGTGGAAACACAGAGCCGAACACCACCACCACAGCATATGCATGACTGAACAAAATGTAAAAGATGCGTTCAGAGAAACAGTGGTTCTCAAAATGATGCATTGAAATATGGTCATTTTCATAAAATCGGTGGGTGATACAAATAAATGAGTGTTATTTTTGCAATCTACGCATATAATTAGCCATAAAAATGACGATCTCATTTCTGTTTTTTTTCACTGTTGTACAGTGTTATTGATGAAATTTACATTAAATCAACACTATGAAAAAGAACACGTCTTATGATCACGAATCTCAGCGAAAACCTATTTGAAAATGTGGCACATGATTGCCAACTGTAAATTTTAAAACAAATTACTCTCTGGGCATACCTTTCAACTTTTCATATGTTCCGTGCGATGATTCCTCATGTTGCCTCTCCTCTGCAACACCACTCTTGTTCCTTAGTTCCTTGGGCAGCTGGTTAAACAGTCTTGGTCCTGTCACAACAAAATTATTTTCATTCAGGGTTGAGGATGTTCCCTTTCTAGCCTTTAATTTGTGAGCACGACACATTCTTCCTTTTCTACTTTCAACTGTTGTTTTGGGGGGTTATAAGGTTCGGAGTAAGATTAGGGGTTAGTTCCTCCATTATTTTCCAAGTATAAATAATGGTGTACCTCTCTCTTCTTCTTCTTTGCAGTGAATATAAGTTTAATTCACATAACCTTTCCCAGTAATTTAGTTTTTTGCATCCTATGTCTTGGCTGTGAAGCTTCTGTGAATCCCTTCTAGTTGAATAATGTGTTCTTTTTTATATGGGGATGTTAAGACCGAGCAGTATTCCAATTTGGGTATGATCAGTGTTTTCAGTAGAGGAATCATTATATTCCTATCCCTTCGTTTAAAAGTTCTCAGTATCTGTCCAGTTATTCCTAGTGCTCTGTTTACTGCCATTTTATTTTGTGTTTCAAATTTCGCGTCATCAGTCATTACAAGACCTCAATCTTTAAATCTTTTGCTTTAAAATTTGCTTTAGAATTACCAACTGGGATTTTAAAACTAATCTCTCTCTCTCTCTCTCTCTCTCTGCCGAGAGAGAGAGAGAGAGAGAGAGAGAGAGAGAGAGAGAGAGAGAGAGATTTATATATATATATATATTTATATATATATATATATACTTGCTTATCCTTTATGAGGGCTTGAACGACGGTTCAGGATCGACCTGCGATCGACCCATCTGCAGCATCCCGCCTCATTTGCGGGATTTGGTAAAGGAGAGATTTGCTTTCCGATCTCCTCCTGCCCTCGTAGTCAGCCACGCATGACTGCATGACTGGTGAGGGACTTTGCACAGGAATCTGTGCAACAGGTTTTTAAAATTATTCAGGTTGGTGTGCTGGAGGTTCCTCACTTCTTTTGGCAGGGCATTAAAAAACTTTGGGGCTCCTATTCTGAAGGTATTTTTCATCCTTGTTTTCATGGTCCCCTGTTCCACTGCAGCTGGGACAGTACAAAATCTGCCTCTTCTCTCATTCCAGTTTGTTTCTATTTCATTTCTAAGGTTAGGGACAAAACCCTCGAGTATTTTCCATATGTACAGGGTGTCCCAGAAGTCTGGACTTGGTGTTATCTGTTTGGCTTGCAGAGTTTTGTACCCTTTTTTCTGTAGCACCTTGTCATCACCATATCTCAGAAGTTGGAATTTTTGTTCGTTGAACTTCATATTGTTGTCTTCTGCCCACTTAAATAATGTTTCAATGTCGTTTTGTAATTTTCCTGTCACCTTCGTTCAATATTTCCTTGCATATCTTTGATATATATCAAACTTTGCGTTCAATACAAATGCACTTTTAATGAGATGAAAATCTAATTCAACTAACCATATTTATACAGAATATACCTTGATATAAACTAATAGCGTGTGTCTACCCTTTTCCTTTAAAACCACTGAAATTCTTCAAGTGAGACTTTCAAATAATTTTGTTACAAACTCTTGCGGTAGGGTATTCCTCGCTTTTCTCAAGACCTTCCACAGATCGTCTAAGTTTCTGGGATTCTTTTTTACTTTTTCTTTATCAAAATAGTCCCATATAGCTCCAATGATAATGAAATCTGGGCTTTGAGGGAGCCATACCACGTGTTGAAGGACTCCAGCGTCCTCTTTTGTTTGCAAATAGGCTTTAATTATTCTAGTTATGTGCTTTAGATCATTATCTTGCTATAAGATAAAGTTTGGACAAATAAGTCTTGCACTGCTTCGGATATCATAGTGGATCAAAATCTGTTTGTACCTAGCAGCATTCAATATACTATCAATTTTAGGCAATTTTTCAACACTACTTGATGAGATGCAACCCCAAACTTCAATTGAAGCTCCTTCATATTTAACTGTTGTCTTCAAGTAATGCTTTTTATAGTTTCAGTTGTTCGTCGTCTCACTGTCATCGATTACATCTATAATAATTGAAACTTTGACTCGTCCTTCCAAAGCACCTTTGACCACTGTTCCACAATCCAATTTTTATGTTCGTGTGTATATTTTATCTTTTTAGCCTTGTTCCCCTTTCTTAATAGAGGTTTTTTTTACTGCAACACATCCTTTAAGTCCTGATTTCAAAAGTGACCTTCGTACTGTTGATGGATGGACAACGACATCCGAGCCTTCTGCCAGTTCTGTTGCCAATTCAACACTTTCTCTTCTGTTCTTTAAAGGTAATATCTCCAGGTATTGTTCATACTTGTTAGACAGGTTTTTTTGTTCTTCTAATCCTCGGTTTGTCAATTACAGATGATGTTTCTGTACTTGTTGATAATGCTTCGGACACCACACCATGAAAATTGAGTGATGCGAGCTATTTCATTCAATATTTTTCCTTCTTTATAAAGAAACACAATTCTATAGCAGTCATTAACTGAAATTTTAGCCATTTTGTTTAAACCAAACATTTGATCCTAATAGATCTTTATTTTGCAGTACAAAAAGTAACCTGAAGGTTAATGGATCTGCAGAGGAAAAAATTATTTTAGTAAAAATGAAAACATTACAATGTTTCATCAATTATATTTAATGTTAAATGTGAGGAATTAACTACTACAATACTTCATATTAACTGCTCATGTTGCTCAGTAATGTGATCACAATGTTCTGAAGATTCTAATTAATGTGAATTAAAGGTTGATATATAATTTATATCAAGGTATATTCTGTATAAATATAGTTATTTGAATTATATTTTCATTTCATTAAAGTGTATTTGAATTGACTACAAAGTTTTAATTTCCTTATGCATCACAGTGGAAAAATGTAATATGTCAAGACTTTTGCACAGCAGTATATATATAATATATATATATATAAATGAGAGAGAGAGAGAGAGAGAGAGAGAAACGTTTTTACGCTTGCCACCATAAGATGTCTGCCAGACATAACTGGCTCCACTAACCGTGCAGTGTTAAAGAGAGTCTGCGGAGTGTTAGTGGCTTCATTTAACTATTAATCATATTAGCCGTCATTTGAAGAATACAGCACACGTGCAGGTTACTCGAACTGTTCCGTCGGAGCCTGAAAATCGATGAATCTAAGGAGAAGCAAACTCATTATTTACGGAGGATTAAAACTCATTTTTCACCATAAAATTTGACACTTATTGTGTAATGTGTATTTTAGGGATATGAACCTCCTTTAAAGGTAAAAAGCCCTGCAGTAATAAAATAAGCACATAAAAAGATATTGGAACATACGCGTTTTCGTGCCAAACCTTACAACCAGGGTATATACAGTTTAAACTACCGCCTCAATAACCTTCCATGGTTGAGGGAACTAAAAAGAATAACCAAGTTTATATCAGGACGCCACGAAGCTTACACGGGTGGAAAGATGCTTCGTACTGTTGGTGTTCGCAACGTATCTTAACTCGTGGTTAAGACTGTGCAGGTTGAAATGAGAGACAGACTGATCAAAATCTCTGATTTGCAAATGGCTACTGAGTTTAAGAGACAAAATGTGACAAAAGTTCTTCCATCGACTCCGAGAAGCACATACATGAATACTGTTGTCCTAATGAGCACGTCTGAGACCATCTTTATCTCTAATTGCGGAAAACAAGGTCTATTCCTACATCTGTATCAAATCTAAACGGAATATTAAATGGAATTTGGCAAAATTTGGACCAAAGAAGCATGCGAAATCTCATAGAGTCAAAGCCCTTAGGTCAAGGTACACTGGACCCGTGGCCGGTCGATTCGCCGACGGACGTTTTGCCGACAGACATTTTGCCGACAGATATTTTGCCGACGGACGTTTCGCCGAACGGACGATTCGCCGACGGCTGCTTCGCCGAACGGATGATTCGCCGAATGGGCTGTCATTAATATTTCTATGACAAAATACACACGTTTCAACAAAAAAAAATTATTTAAGTGAACATGTCAAATTGTTTACACTATTCTCACAATAAGTTTATCAACTAAGTAACGTAATAGTTTTGTTTTTACCAACCAACTATTCGTGCAGCTGTAACT
This sequence comes from Bathynomus jamesi, assembly GCA_023014485.1. Lineage (NCBI taxonomy): Eukaryota > Metazoa > Arthropoda > Malacostraca > Isopoda > Cirolanidae > Bathynomus > Bathynomus jamesi. The sequence goes on along the minus strand of JAJOZX010009139.1, from coordinate 24,384 downwards.
TTCTTTGTTCGCTTATGCCCAGATCTTTTATGTTTGGATTTACCCATCATTCAGTTCAGGTAAGTCATTGTAATTGTTGTAATTTGTATTGTTATTAAACTTTTATGTTATGTTATTAAAGGTTATTATTAAATGTTATTGAATTATTTTGTTAACATATTAAATTATGTTAAATTGACAGTTATAGACGCTTGACGTAAAAACATAGATACCTTTTTTAAATAAATTTATATCGATAATACTACAGGGTGTCCATAAATTATTCACCTCATTATAAGCCTTAATAAATTCGTTATTATAGGAGCTATCTTAAAACGGTTTGCGGCAATTAATAACACAACTCAAGAAATGTTTTTCTTTATTTCACAGAACATCCACTAGGGGCACAATGGCGACAGTGAAGGAGAAAGCAATGTGTGTGCTGTGGATGTGGGAAACCAAATCTCCAATTACTGTACAGAGACGTTTTCAGGAGGAATATCAGAAAACTCCACTAACAAAGCAATCACTCAAGCGATGGCTGAAACAATTTCAAGAAACTGGCAGTGTGCTACATCAGAAAGGAGCTGGAAGGCCTAGTGTGTCTGAAGATAAGATAGCAGGAATTCAGGAGGCGTTTATCCGAAGTCCTACAAAATCCATCCGCCGAGCAAGCCGAGAACTGCAAATACCGCGTTCAACAGTGCATAAAGTGGTTCACAAGAGGTTGAAACTTTATGCCTACAAATTGCAAACCTTGCAGAAACTTCTACCAAATGACAAACCCAAACGGGTACAGTTTGCTGTTGACATTCTTGACCGTATTGATGAAGATGAGCATTTTTTGAACAATGTCGTTTTCAGTGATGAAGCGACATTCCATCTGTCTGGTAAAGTCAACAGACACAATTGCCGTATATGGGGATCAGAAAATCCGCATGAATTTATTGAACACGAACGCAACAGTCCCATGATAAACATTTGGTGTGCTCTCTCCCATAACCGTGTGATTGGACCATTTTTCTTCCATGAGAACACTGTGAAGGCTACAAATTACCTAGATATGCTTGAATGGTATGCTGCACCTCAGCTTGAGGATATGCAGCCCCGTGTGTTCTTTCAGCAAGATGGGGCACCGCCACACTGGGGATTCGAAGTGCGGAGGTTCCTCAATGAAAAGTTCCTTTCTCGTTGGATCGGGCGAGATGGCCCTATTCCATGGCCTCCTCGTTCCCCGGATATCACGCCTCTGAATTTCTTTTTATGGGGCTACACAAAGGACAGAGTGTATGCAAAGAAGGTTAATAACATCACAGAATTAAGACACCGGATTGAAGAGACATTAGCTTCCATCACGCAAGACATGCTTCTTAATGTTTGGAACGAAATCATCTATCGCCTTGATGTTCTGCGTGCTACCAATGGGGCACGTGGAGGTTTACTGAATTAAAACAAAAATTTCTTGAGTTGCGTTATTAATTGCCGCAAACCGTTTTAAGATAGCTCCTATAATAACGAATTTATTAAGGCTTATAATGGGGTGAATAATTTATGGATACCCTGTATATAAAATGTTTATCTATATATATCTCTTTCTCGGTGTATATTGTATAATTTAAAACTTTCGTTTTAGACCATGGAATTCACTTTGACAAAATGTGGCGCAAGGAAATTGCTTTACGGTGGATATGCCTACGTCATTGACAGGCAAAGGGGTGAGGTGATGTATTGGAGATGTGAACAAAGAGGCAAATGTGGAGGACGTCTTACGACATTGAATGATGTTCTTCAAGAAGAACCAGTTGCCCATTCTCATCCCCCTGATGCAAACCGCGCCGTTGTGCTTAAGACGCTGCAACGCATGAAAGAAAGGGCTACTGACACGGAAGAGGTCACTCGTACTATCATGCAAACATGCACATCTGACTTTCCCTTAGAGGCAGCTGGTGCTCTTCCCAAAAAGGAAAGTCTCGGCAGAATGATAAGGAGACAAAGGAAAGTTCCTGATGGCAACGAGCTAACAGATGAACTTAGGGTGTCATTCAGGGGAGAACGGTTTATCTTGTATGAAAACGAAGGCATTATTATTATGGCAACGAACAAAAACCTTGATTTACTGGCAAGGAGTCAACATTGGTTTTGTGATTGTACATTTGATAGCGCACCATTGGGTCATCAACTATACTCGATCCATGTCTTGCTCGGAAAAAATCACACTGTCCCTTTGGTATATTGCATCACTAAACAAAAAAAATCAAGATACATATGACACAATCTTTTCACAACTTAAGGCGGCACGCCAGTTGCGACCAATGTCAGTCACTGTTGACTTTGAGCGAGCCGCAATCAACAGTATTAAGCAGAACTTTCCTGAGGCCCATATCTTTGGATGCTTTTTCCACTTCGGACAGTGTCTTTGGAGACAAATCCAGTCCTGCGGACTGCAGAATTGGTATAATGAACCCAAGAACTCTCCTATGATTAAAAGCCTTCAAGCTTTGGCATTTGTTCCTACCAACGACGTTATTGGCAAGTTCAACGACCTAATGGCTTCAATTGAAGATGAAACTGATGAAATTCTTAGTGAATTTCTCGCCTATTTTGAGGCTACATGGTTAGGGGTTGCGCAAAGGGGAAGGCGAAGGCGGCCACAGTTCGACATTACGATGTGGAATGTAACGGAACGCACAACAGCTGGTTTACCCCGCACTAATAATTCATTAGAAGGATGGCATCGCGGGTTCCAACTAAGAGTAGCCATCACCCATCCAAACTTGCGCCGCCTAATTGGAAGGCTTCGTAGAGAACAAAATGAATGGGATATAACCATCGAACAGGCTTTGGCAGGAATTATGCCAAGGGATGTCAAGAAGAAGTATGAAGCGGCCAATGAAAGGTTGAGTAAGCTGGTAGACAATTATATTAACTATGAAAGTTCGGCTTACTTAAGAGCAATTTGTGAACGTGGGTTACTGATTGACCCCAATGCAACAAAATGATGCAAAAAAGGTGGTACATCAGATATCTCACCATGCTTCAAAGAGTTAATTAATTAATGGTTTTAATGCTCAGAAAATAAATATTTTGTTCTGTAACGATTTTAATGTCTAAATTTGACATGTTCACTAAATAATTTTTTTTTGTTGAAACGTGTGTATTTTGTCATAGAAATATTAAAGACAGTCCATTCGGCGAATCGTCCGTTCGGCGAATCGTCTGTCGGCAAAACGTCCGTCGGCGAATCGACCGGCTGGTTTCCCCTCATTTTGGTAACCGACTCTACAGTCGATTCAAAACGTCCTATCGTGAAACTCTTTCTTACCAATATTTATCGGTAAGAAACGTGGAGGTTCATGAAAGGACCTTTGTATGTCCGTTTTTAATTGTACGTATCAGTTTTCGAAGACATTAACCACCGAACCTTTTAACCGATTGTACATCAAAGGTTAAACTAATGTATATTTAAAACAGTTTTTGTATGTTAGTATAATGCACTGTTTGTTTAAACTAATTATACTCGTGTGTGTGTGTCTATAATATATATATATTATATATATATATATGATGAATAAAACCACGAAGGAAAGGAAACACAAAATGGTGCTCAAGCGCTTTCGTCTAATGACATCCTCAGGAACACTGAAGTACATAAAAAGGTTAAGCCTATATATAGGTTACAGAAAGAAAAAAAGAAAAAATAAATAACATACATACACACACACACATATATATATATATAATATATATTATATATATATATATTATATATTTATATATATACATACATATCTATATATACAAATACATACATACATACATACATACATACATATATACAATAAACAGAGAAGTAAAAATAAAAAATTAAAAATTAAAACCTTAAAGGATTACCAGTGAGGCGTACAGATTTGTAAGGAAAAATATCGATTTTTAGCACAAGATCAAATGGATTATAAAAATACAAATTTATACTGGAACTCTGCCCGGGTTTTAACACACTGCTGCCTATGGTCAGGTTTCGATATATATAAAAAAAATAAAATGCAAATTAAAAGTTAATCGATTTTTAGCACAAGATCAAATGGATTATAAAAATACAAATTTATACTGGAACTCTGCCCGGGTTTTAACACACTGCTGCCTATGGTCAGGTTTCGATATATATAAAAAAATAACGAGCTTCTCCAGGACCCCGCCACATACACCAAACTTAGGAAGAACCCGCAGGATGACGTCATCAAATCATTTAATAGTGGCTTGAAACGCCTTCTCAAAGATCATAAGGACTTAATTCCGCTTTTCATGTCCACTTCACCTGCTCTGCCCTACCTTTACGGTCTTATTAAAACCCACAAACCTGGTAACCCTATGCGCCCTATTATTAGCTCGGTGGGCTCTATTACTTATAAACTCTCCAAATGGCTTGTCAAAGTCTTGTCCCCCATTCTCGGAACTATCTCTGATTCACATGTAAAAAATTCCATGGATCTTACGGAAAAATTGAATAATGCACGTACTGAAACTAACGATAAATTGATCAGTTTTGATGTTTGTTCATTGTTTACAAAAGTGCCGATTGACGATATGCTTGACTTTCTCTCCCAAGAATTACATAAGTATGACCTGCCACTACCTTCACACATTGTTTTGGAACTCATTAAGCTTTGCATCAAAGACTGTAAATTCACTTTCAATAACGAGTATTATCAACAAGTTTTTGGGATGGCTATGGGCAACCCCTTATCGCCCCTCCTCTCCAATATTTATATGGAGTTTTTCGAAATTACCTATATTCCGAGAATCCTGGGGGTTGGCATCCCTTGGTTGCGGTACGTCGACGATATTTTGTGTATCTGGCCCATGAATCGTGACCTGGATAGCTTCCTCCTTCAGTTAAATGATCAAGTCCCCTCCATTAAGTTCACTTTAGAAGTTGAGCAAGACAATTCAATCCCATTTTTGGATGTGCGTGTACATAGGGAAAGCCCAGGTTTTAAGTTTAGTATCTATCGAAAAACGACAAACAATTTGTCCTACGTACACTTTTACTCGGGACATGATACCCCCACTAAGAAGGCCATATTTTCATCAATGTTTCTCCGCGCCCTTAGGATCGCCAGTCCGGAATACATCGATGCCGAATTGGAAAAATCAACGGTATTGGAAGTGATTTGTGTTATCCATCTGCGTTTATGGAATCTTGTCTCAACAAGGCAAACGAACTTTCTATCGTGTCAATATTAACACTCGTACTTTGTCAAAAAAAAATATTTTAGTACTTCCATTTTTCCCGGGCTTTTTAAGCATTGCTAATGTACTTAAACTTTTGGATATTAATGTAGTATTTTCATATAACAATATTGTGAAAAATATCATAGTAAAAAATAGCCCTACCAATAATTCAGGCATTATCTATAAAATTGGTTGTAAACAATGTGATTCCTTTTACATAGGTCAGACGGGAAAGGATTTGCACACACGTATAAAACAGCATCAATATTCCGTTAGAACAGGACAGTTGTCCAGTGCCCTTTTTGTCCATTTGTCAGAGTTAGCCCACTGTATTGATTGGAATAATGCTTCAGTTTTATTCCATTCAAGCAACATTGTTAATAGAAATATTCTTGAGTCTGCCATTATCCAACTTTCAAATAACTTCAACATAAGCAAAGGTCTTTTTCAACTCGATCCTGTTATTTTGAATTCCTTTAAAACAGATTTAGATAAGAAGGGTAAAACATTAAATCTTTGGTAAACTTGTCTTCTACTTTATTAACTTTTAATTTGCATTTTATTTTTTTATATATATCGAAACCTGACCATAGGCAGCAGTGTGTTAAAACCCGGGCAGAGTTCCAGTATAAATTTGTATTTTTATAATCCATTTGATCTTGTGCTAAAAATCGATTAACTTTTAATTTGCATTTTATTTTTTTTATATATATCGAAACCTGACCATAGGCAGCAGTGTGTTAAAACCCGGGCAGAGTTCCAGTATAAATTTGTATTTTTATAATCCATTTGATCTTGTGCTAAAAATCGATATTTTTCCTTACAAATCTGTACGCCTCACTGGTAATCCTTTAAGGTTTTAATTTTTAATTTTTTTATTTTTACTTCTCTGTTTATTGTATATATATGTATGTATGTATGTATTTGTATATATAGATATGTATGTATATATATATATATATATGTGTGTGTGTATGTATGTTATTTATTTTTTCTTTTTTTCTTTCTGTAACCTATATATAGGCTTAACCTTTTTATGTACTTCAGTGTTCCTGAGGATGTCATTAGACGAAAGCGCTTGAGCACCATTTTGTGTTTCCTTTCCTTCGTGGTTTAATTCATCATAAATATTTTTCACGTGTTACTTTCGTGAAATAATTTTCATATATATATATATATATATATATATATATATATATATATATATATATATATATATTTTATATATATATATATATATATTATATATATTTTATATATATATATATATATATTATATATATTTTATATATATATATATATATATTATATATATTTTATATATATATATATATATTATATATATTTTTATATATATATATATTTATTATATATATTTTTATTATATATATATATATTATATATATTTTATATATATATTTATATATATTTTATATATATATTATATATATATATTATATATATTTTATATATATTTTATATATATTTTATATATATATATATATATATTATATATTTTTTATATATATATATATATATTATATATTTTATATATATATATATATTATATGTGAAAATTTTCGTCCGTGACCATTTTTAATCCAGTAAGTCGAACAGGTTATATATTTTACATTTTCAAGCTTTTAATCATCTTTGTGTTAAAGTTGGATAGGCGGGGGAGGGTCCTATAAGAAAGTTTAGAGAAAGCGTGTTTTACCGTATGCAATGATAATTTTTTCGAATTTCATCCGCGCGTTAGGATTGTAATTCAAAAACTCAGTCAAATAAGTCGTCTATATGCGTCCTCAGACTTTCCACATCCTCTGATTTGTTTTAGGTTACATTACGCTAGCTTAGGTTGGTTAGGTTAACCTGAGTTAACTTAACCTAACTTCAAAAAAGTAGGTCAGAGAAGAAAATCTGACTTATTTACAAAGTTCGACCTAATTGGTAAAAAAGGTGGCTTAATATGGCTGGTACTTATATATTGGGTAATATATTATATATATAATATATATATATATATATATATATATAAAATGTTTGTTTTTTAATTGGGGTTTTTAACTTCCTTCGCAACATCTAAGGTCATATGACGGAGAGGACCTACAGCTTTACGTGGGATCTGAACCACGGGTCGCTACATAATCTGGGCGCAGAGGACGGTCTCCCATCCAACTACTACCCAGACCTAATGTCGCTTAACTTCATATATATATATACAGGGCGTCCCAAAAAAATGTATACACACTTTAAATAATTATAAAGGCAGTGTTTATTAAAATACATTTCATTTTCAAAATGTAATAGAATCTACAGACATTATTTAATTGTTTTGTCAACGCCTGTTTTCAAACTGACATCCGTTCTGGTCCAGGCACTGCTGATAACGCGAAGCAATGGAATCGCAAACATCACGAAACATTTCGTTTGGTATTTGTGTGCATTCTCGTTCAATGGCTGCTCTCAATTCAGCGACTGTTGCAGGTTTTATAGCGTAGACTTTGTCTTTTAAGTATCCCCATAAAAAAAGTCTAGTGGTGTGAGGTCTGGTGAACGCGGAGGGTATTCTACGAAACCCCTTCGTCCAATCCACATCCACATCGTGCCAAGTACCACTCGCATACTCCACTCTTCGGTCCGGATCATCATCTTCATTAATAGCATGGACTAATCTTGGAATGTAACTTTTCCATTGACAGCGCTTCAAAATGCGTTGGACAGACGATTCTGAAATTCCTACCTCACGACTCGCTTGCCGCACAGATTTTCTTGGACTTTGGTGATACGTTTCCAGTACTATTTCTTGCTTTGTGGGCTTGTCGATGTCCGTGGTCTTCCGGAACGCTTCTTGTGGACATTCTGAACAGTTCCATCGGCTTCAAACTTATCTCTAATTCGAGTGATGGTAAGTCGCGTTGGTGGATCTGTTTGAAACTCCCTCCTAAACTGTCTTTGCACTTCAACTGCGTTTTCACACTTCCAGTAGCATTTTAGAATGAATTTCCTTTGTTCAAAGCTTAGTCTGACTGCCATTATTAATTCTAATGGGTTTAACTTGGAAAGAAAGAAACATCAATTGAGCTATCAGCTGTTAAAGTGTGTATACATTTTTTGGGGACGCCCTGTATAATATATATATATATATATTATTATTAATAATAATAATAATAATAAATTGAAATGTCACATTTTACGATAAATGTAATGATGGATGATGGGGTTGTTTAACATTTCGCGACATTTATCATTTTTAGTATAGCGCCTTTTTTAGCCAGTGTGTTTCGAAAGAAATGCGCGCATCACCTTTGCTGAAGTCATGAGAACCACACATGGTCTTATATATAACACCGACCTACTGAAATCACGAACCAACTAGAATGAAAAATGGAAAGCATAAAAGATTTAGCCAATATGTATGCATAATTCGCTAATATTCCAGCCAAAATTACGTTACTCAAAATCGCAATATCGGAGGCATCAGGCTTTAGATATTGAAGGAAGGTGCATATTTGTGGAACACTTTATCGTTACAGAAATATGGTTAGATAAGAAGGAGCAGGAGCAGCAGCACCAGCACCAGCACCAGCACGCCTGTAACAGAGAAATGTTTTATTTACGCATACTTCTTTATCTATTATCATTACATTAACTTCTTTACTTAAGAATACTTTCCTTCACAGATATAAGACGTTCCGATGAAGCTCCTCACTGTATAACTATTTCGACGTTCCTAAGATTCTATATAAAAGCCATTAGGTATCGAATCACTAAAGTCTCTCTCGTATTCAAGTATCTGCATTCATGGAATGTGCCATGCATATATATATTTTATACGTGAGCGGAGGAATAACTCGCATTTCTGATTTTCCTTCTTACTGAGGGAATAAGGAAAATCAAAACGCACATGTTCATGGAAAAAGTCGATGCAACGGAATAAATCGTACATCATGTCCGTTTACAGGAAACAAAATTGCATACTGGATCGGGATCAACAAAATGAAATCAAAGAATATATAGGTCAGAGACACTTGTTATAATCAGTTTGTATGTACCCTTTTATACTCTCACTTTGCCTTTAAACTTAACGGTGCTAATTTCGTAATTCATAATCTAATACCACAAATTTTGTTGGAGTTATAGTTGACCTCTCTCTCCCTATAGATACTGTATATATATATATATATATATATATATATATATATATATATATGTAGCGGATCGACAAGAAATATACCAACAAATAGACAGAAATACTTTCCTTCCACGCTACCATCAAACAGTCTTGGAACACACGTGGGCAAACAAACAATGGAAAGTCTGTTTCTTCCCAAAGGGCGCGAACGAAAACCCTTATCAACTAAAGGACGCGCTCACAAGGCGTCTTAAGAATTGGCGGGAAGTCCTACGTCACAAGAACTACGTATAAAAGCGAGCTTCCACTTGCTTTCATTCTCACTCTCACTCACTCGTACTCACATCATCGAACGTGAGCAACACGTCCACCAACCGCTTTCCGGCCCCCTGGCCGAGGGGCGCGGCCGCTACTTTCTTCAAGGCCTACAATTTATCATCAAGTAAGATCTACAGACCACCTGCAGAAGCAATCCTTCGAGGCCCAACCGGAATCGTTTCGGGCCTGCGTTTGCCGGGTCGGCCTTCAAGTTTCTCCACATTCCTCGAGATATATTCCTGCAAGATCATAAGGCCAGCCTGCATCTCGAGAAGTAACATCACCTCAGGCTTCCGAACGAAGCCTACATCCATCATCTCAAGAGGCTTAACGGACAACGACAACTCGAGTTTTCGGTAATAGATCTTTCTCCAACCCGCCTTCAAGAGTTTACATCGTCCTAAGATAAGTACCTCCTATTCTAAGTACTCTTGTGAAGCCTACATTAGTATACTCCCAAAGTGTGTAATCACGCGTTCCAACTGACTCTCGTGAAAGAACGCCGTAGGCCTGTCATCCAATTCAAGTGTCATTACAATACCGTAATTCCGCGTATCATCCGTTATTATGTTCAATTCATATATTTATGTGTTAACTAAATATTCTCTTGACGTAATCACTTAACATCACATAATGGTCTTATATATAAATGATATTTGTTATTTTGTCAAGCATTTCAATCCATTATTATTAGGCCGCATCAATTATTCCTTGTGCATCCATGCAATCATTTAGCCTACTTAATCTGTGTCATGTTTTCCATTCAATGTACCAAACGCACTTGCATTCTTTATATCATTTACTAGGCCCATTCAATGTTCCATGTCGCATGCCATTTACATACCAACAACGTTTACATTATTTATTACGTGTCAATTAAGCTATTAACATTTCATCTTATTAGCTAAGTCTCTGTCACAAGCATAACGTAAAACTACCAATTAATCACTGTCAATTCTTTGTTATATCACAGTGAATAAATAACGGCTTTATTTTCATAATAAAATACAAAACAATATAAGGTGTCTTTTATAACCTTAACATTAATTTGCTTGGTTGTAAACCAAGCTGGTGACCTCCCTGCCATTTCGGTCACTTCCAATAGTATGGTGGATCTACTCAAATAGCCTATCATTAATAAGCAATCAGTCATTGCCTTAATCAATCAGTGCATACAATTAAATCATTATCACCTTAAACGACTAAAACTAGGTCCATATATATATATATATTATATATATATATATATCTGGGCTACGTGCCACCATATTGGAACACTGTTTCTCCTGAGATTAGTGAAGCTAAGCGACGCTAAGTCTGATCAGCAGTTGGCTGGGTGACCGTCATCTGCCTTCAGATGATGTAGCGACCCGTGGTTCGGAGTCCACGTAAAGATAAAGGTTCTCTCCGTCGCATGACCTTTGCTGTTGCGAAGGTGGTTAACAACCTCAATAATAATAATAATAATTATTATTATTATTATTATTATTATTTTTATTATTATTATTCCCTGTTTCAGTGGATACGAGAATGATTCAAAGAAGCTTAGTTACAGAAGACCACAAGAAAGCCTCTCCTAAACAAAGCACAGAACTAAAAGAGGCTCGCTTTCGCTCAAATTATGCCCACTGGACCCATCGAGAATAAGAAAAAATAAAATTTAATGATGAGTCTCAGTCTCTCAGACTGTGCAATTTGGGCAGAATCATTTGTACGTACGACGATCATCCCACCAAAATGCACAATGCAAAATATTGCGTCCCAGCAATAAAATACTTTTCAAAAGGGGAGGTTTTGGCGCGAATGGGACAGATGGATTCTGATTATGTTCAAATGGAACAACAATAAAAGCTCAGGTTAACAAGAGCACCCTGGAACAGCACTTGAAATTCTATATGGATGCCCATGGATACACATTGTTTTAGCAGGACAATGCACCAGGACACACGACAACGACTAATGATCTCTGACCTGTTAATGGGTGGCGGCTTCGCACCTAGGACCGCATTCGGACCGAGTCGTGTCAGTGCTTTGTGGGTTAGGTGTGTGTGTGTGTGTGTGTGTGTGTTTTCTGTACTGTGTGATGTCTGTGGGGCGTGGTATGGAATGGAGTATTTGGTTATAATGTCTCTCTGGTGTTACCTTAATGGTGCGAGGTGTCGGTGCATGATTGTACATGTAGTGGCAAGGGTGTTGTGGGTTAGTTGTCGCTACTGCCATGAATTGTGTTCCCCTCATGTCTAAATGTTCCCTAACTTTCAGTATTTTTGTTTCTGTGTGCAGGTGTTCTATTGGTGTTGTTTGAGTGCATCCTGTAATGATACGAAGTGCGTTGTTTTGTATTGTCAGTAAGGTGTTTGTGTGTGTGTTTGGGGTAATGGGTGCCCAGCATGGGCTAGCATAGTCCATAACTGAGCGAATATGATTACAGACATATAAATACAGATTAGACAACTCCACAGACGACACCTGCCACTTGTGCCAGGACACACCACAAACAATTGAACACATTATGACAGACTGTACCGCTCTAGCACAACAACGAACACAACACAACATCACTAGTGCGCTGAACCTCTGGTCCACTCCGGAGAAGGCGATCGGTTACCTGCGTGCCGCCGGCTTGCTCGATCAGGGTGGGCTGATCGGCTAAACAACAACAACGACTAATGATGCAAATGGATCGGTCCGGGCAACTATTTTTCAATCTTTACGAGTATATAGTATGAATTTTAGCCAAACTACTTTCTTGCTTTAATATTTAATACGAATAACGCTCGAATTCTGGCACAATCTGCGACTTAACTGCGTGAAATAAGTATATTTGGATTCTGGACCGGTCGCAGGATCTCAGGTTGCGTCACTAGCTAAAGCAGTAAAGGAATGGTTTCAAAGTAATAGTATTAGTTTTGGAATGGCCTGGCAACTCTCCTGGTCTAAATCTGACCGAAAATCTCTGGAAAAGTTCAAATCATTAGTAGAGACCTACTTCGAATGCGGAATTACAGTATATACAAACATTGCTCACGCACGGAACTCTGAAATAGCAAGAAACTGTGTAAAAATTCAATAAAGTTAATGCCAAACAGACTGGGGTAAGTTATAATTACCAACGTTAGTACACATTTTATTAAATAGTATTTACATTACTTTTTTTATATAAAAACTAGTAGTGCGACTTGCTTTTTTTTAAGTTCTATTTTTCTTTTTTTTTAAGCACGTTTTTGAAAAAAAAAATCAAACCTTTTTTTTGTTTTTTAATGCTGCTCAAAAGTAATTTTATTTTTTTAAATATGCAAGCAGAAAACTTGAATGCCCTTGACGATTGGTTAGGTTAAGTCATGATATTTTCGTTAAAAACACATTAATTATTTAAAGTGCTCTAACATGCTTGTTTTTAATTTCTCCAAAAGAAAGCTATTTTTTAAATCAGTGACCAAAACTACATTAGTCTACCGATTTTCATTAAAATTCGCTGCTAGCCCCCAAACGGAAAAGATCCTAAAGCAGGACTGTTCGGAGGCCAATGTTCTAGGGGGCTTTTGTCCTAGGGGGCTTTTGTCTTAGAGGGCTTTTGTCCTACACTCCCCCTCAACTCTGTCTAACCTTCCCGATAAGCAACCTATACTAGAAACTAAGTTCCTAACCTCACCCTTCAACTTACTAACGTCTTCAACGTTAGTATAGGTTCGGCCTTCGTCAACTGTAAGCCTACCCCTGCCCTCATTAAGCGTTGCAAGTCTTTCAGTCACCTCGCGTACACTACGTTTTAAATCAACTATCTCTTCACTTAACTCACAAAAGAAACAAACCGATCTCTCGGTAATCGCCATAGGACCGCCGCTGTAATCTTTAAAATCCGTATACCACCGATTAACCTCACAATACCACTGATTAACCTCACTAAACCACCGATTAACCCCACTATACCACCGATTAACCCCACTATACCACCGATTAACCCCACTACTATACCACCGATTAACCCTACTGATGATGATGATGATCTACAGAAGCTAAGGCTAACAAAGACCCTAAGATCTCCTCTAAGGTTAGCCCGAGAGAAAGAAGCGAGTAGGGGGTTAAAAGAAGAGAATAAGGGGTCAAGTAAGTAGCAAAACCTATCATTCGTGGGTTAACATTCATTCAGAAAAAGAGAGAGAAACTCACCATCATCATCCGCCGGTCACTGCCGACAAGTCGGAAAAATAATCGAAGAGAATAGGAAAGGGGAAAGATGAAAAGAAGTAAAATAAGAACGCTTACAAACCATGCAAACACAGTCTTAACTCAAACACTGTCATACCATGCAAACTACAAACATGCAAGTAAAGAAAGGATAAGAAAAGAGAAAAAAAAGTATGAAGAGTATAACAAAAAGTGGGTTAGTTTACGCTACGAGCTACATCTAAGTTCGTGTTAGTCTAATTTTTATTTTTTAATGATGTAATGATAATGATGAGGAGGAGGAGGGTAGGGACGTACCGATATCGCTTTTTAGCCGATAACCGATACCAATAATTAAAAACAGTGTCGGCCGATAGCCGATTCCGATATCCAGCTAGGGTTTATTAGTTTGTCATATTTTGTAACATATTCATAATTTATTTTCTGTGTTGAAAATTTGGCAACAAAGCAATAATCCTTTTCATTAAAGATGGCAACACTGCATTAGATGTCATAGTTTTGTTTGTTATACAATTGGACTGCGGGCCTATGTTGGGCTTAGTAAATGTGTTTTTAACCAGTTAGCTGGGTTAATATGGTGAGCTATGACTACAAGATAGTTTTTTGGTTTTCTAGGCTTTATACCTATTTCTCAAAGGATTTACGCTTGTAATCATTGCCAGTGCTGCTAGAAATCGGCTCTATCCTGAACATACGGAGCAGCTGCTATTTTTACAAGTGAACAACCCTTGTGAAAAAATAACGAGTTATGTGAAGTGATAAAACAATAAAATATTGGAAATTTCATCCTCTAAAATCTTTTATTCATAATTTTGGAAAAATCGTACTTTTGAAATATAGGCCGATACCGATATGGATAAAAAATCTACCGATAGCACCGATACCGATATATCGGTACATCCCTAGTGGAGGGTGAGGGGTTAAAAGGCAAAAAAAATAAAGTTTGAAACAGAAATTTCACAGGGACAACATCCATGAAATGCAGTACCAGCCAAACGGAGAGCACGAGTGCACAGAGAGCGCGGTTGAGCGTCGCTTGTGGCGTCACATACATACGTAAAATGCGGTGCATGCCCAATTCAAGACCGCTTATAATTAAATTTTATACGTGTTGGGTAAATAAGTGTCACATTTATTTAAGCGTGTATAATCAAATCCGCGTTGGGAAAACCGGCGTTGCTACAAGGGTTTACTCTAATAAGAAAAATATGACTATTTTTGAAGCATTGCTTCTCGGACACCTTATTATTTCATACAACTAAAATAAGTAGGCACTTTGCTTATTGTAAAAAGCTAACTGCTGTGTGTATAGTAGGCCTACAGTACAGTGTGCAATTAGTTTCTCTACAAACATTTATTAATTACATATCAATAAGTACGGTAATTTTGAATATTGATATACTTTCCTCTCTCTGATTACACTGGTCAACAAAGATTTTTCATCAGAGTACAATTTGTGGTGGCTGGATAGCATTTTTCACGCTGATTCCAAAACTGCATTCAGATTTTTTCTAGCACGTGTAGTTTTCAAGATGAAGGCATATATATAACTACACAGATTTAACCATTTTAAATAGGCAAAATACTAATATTTCAACATTTGATTGTGTTTATTTTTTTGTGTTTTTTTAGTTTATTCATCTTATTTATTTCAATTATCTTAATTATACATCTTATGTATTTCAGGTGTGAGCTTTTACGTCTAGTAGCATTGTGATTCAGGCAACAACGCCGTGCTTTTGTGTGTCAAAAGATCAGTCCAGTCCAAGAACTTGTTGTGTCAAGTTGGTGTACATTTTTTTTAATTTATAGTTTGCTCAGGTCAGTCAACATGCCTCGACAATGTAAGAATGACCCCGACAAGTTCTGTTTCGTATGTGGCCAGTTGACAACTAAAACACAGCGACGAAGTATTACAACCGACATTAAGAAAATATACAAGCTATACTTTGGTTGCCATCTAGGTGACCAAGATAAACCATGGGCGCCACATCAAATCTGTTCTGGCTGTTCAAATGGATTACGTGATTGGCTTAACAAAAAGAAAGCTTCAATGCCATTTGCCATACCCATGATATGGAGGGAGCCGAGAGATCATCATGAAGACTGTTATTTTTGTAGTGTGAACTTAATGGGGTTCTCTGCCAAGAACAAACACCAGATTGTATATCCAAACTTGGATTCAGCACGTAGACCAGTAAAACATGATGAAACATTGCCCATTCCAATTCCCCCAAGTGATAGGCTAGATTCTATCATAGATGACATGGAAAGTGATGAAGGTGCAACTGGCGTTTCCGGACCATCTACAGAACCAGAGTACACTTTTGAAGGTAGACATTTAGAGCCTAAAAAGTTAACCCAAGGACAGTTGAATGATCTTGTTAGAGACTTATCGCTGTCTAAAAAGAAATCAGAGCTTCTCGCCTCAAGACTAAAGGAGAACAATTTACTTGAGAACAATGTTCGTATTAGTTACTACCGAAAGCGGAATTTTGAATTAACAGCATTCTTTTCAGTAGACGGTCCTCTCTGTTATTGCCATGACATCAATGGACTATTTACAGCCATATCTCAGACGTATGTGGCATCTGAGTGGCGCCTCTTTATTGATTCGTCGCAGAGAAGCCTGAAAGCAGTTCTTTTGCATAATGGTAATATAATGCCATCCATCCCCATTGCCCATTCCGTCCATCTAAAAGAGACATATGACAATATGGATATACTACTTAAGGCAATCAAATACGACAGTCATCAATGGAATGTTTGTGGAGATCTAAAAGTTATAGGAATGCTTATGGGTATGCAGTCAGGATTCACAAAATTTTGTTGTTTCCTTTGCCTGTGGGACAGTCGCGCCACTATAGAACATTACACCAAAAGTGACTGGCCACTTAGGTATACATATGTCCCAGGGATAAGCAATGTTCAGTCTGTCCTTTTAGTGGATCCCCAAAAGATCTATCTGCCACCTCTTCACATTAAACTTGGTTTAATGAAGAATTTTGTTAAAGCAATGGGTAAAGTCAATTCTGAAGGGTTCCAATACCTTTCAAGGAAATTTCCGAAGGTTACTGCATCAAAATTGAAGGAAGGAATTTTTGTTGGGCCACAAATAAGGGAGGTTTTGAATGACATTGAATTTGAAAAAGTCCTAAGTCCGCTGGAATTGAAGGCTTGGCTGGCGTTCAAATGGATATGTGAAAACTTTCTTGGAAGCAACAAGTCACCTGCGTATAAGGATGGAGTCAAGAACCTCCTTGATGCCTTCAAAGAAATGGAGTGTCGAATGTCGTTAAAAATTCACTTCCTGCATTCCCACTTAGATTTCTTTCCTGAAAACTTTGGTGCAGTGAGTGACGAGCAAGGAGAGCGCTTCCATCAAGATATTCAGATGATGGAGAAGCGCTACCAAGGATATTGGAATGAAAGCATGATGGCGGACCATTGTTGGATGCTGTATCATGACAATCCAGGCCAAATTTACAAAAGGAAATCACACTCACAGCGCTTTTAATAAAATAATGTATATATTCTTTATTTATAAGTACATTGAATAAGGTATATGATGTATTTGTTGTTTAGCATTCCTAAGTGTGATCTATACATCCATAAATTTTCTTATAGCAATATCAAAAACTTAAAAATATCAAAACCAGTGTATCTATATAACTATACGTGCTAGAAACAAAATAAAACCAGATTCGGCATCAGCGCGAAACATGCATTAAGAAAAGTGTGATCATGTTTGTGATGAGAAAAAAAAGTTTCATTTTGTTGGCCAGTGTTATTACTATTAAAAAAGGAGTCGAAAATACTGTGTTAGCTATCCACACAGGCAATGTTTCTCAACCTGAGAGTCGCGTGAAGTGTTCAAGAGGGATGGGGGTCGTGGTGCTTTGCAAAACAATCAGCCTATATGAAAAATCGAAGTTAAATTTTCCATAAAAAATTAAAAAATGCATAAAATCAAAGAGACTACTTTTTGAAGTGAAAAACTCCTGTAATGTTATAGTTTTACAGTTGAAATTATTTTATGTTAGTCAATCTTCGTACCTGTGCCTGCTTTGCATTTGTTAATCTTCTTATATTCGGCTGAATATAAACTAAACACAAAGTAACACAACAGACAATCAATTTCATTGCTTTGTTTTAATTGCAACCATTGATGAAAAGCCCGATTCGCATAAGTATGCGGCTGTAAATGAAATTAAAACTTTCAAGGCTTCAGACACCCGTTCTGGATACACACTTTTCCGTACTATCCAAAATATACACAAGCCTTCTCGGGAATGACAAATTGCAGGGTTTTGTCAGAAGAACGTTCATTCAATTTATCGTGTAGTTTTTCTGCAAGTTCAGCAGACACTACCAGTCTTTCATTGAACGGATTAAATATTCACCCTTTACCAAGCTTTGTATCGTCAAGAGGAAAATAGTTCTGAAGCTGTTTTTGTAGTTGAATTATGTGTTGCCACATCATTTAGGGAAGGGGGATTGAATATTTTTAGGTCAAAAGGTTGAGAAACACCACTCTATGGCCTTGGCCTAACATTAATATAAAACTTACACGCATGCTAGATATTTTCCCTTGTTTTTATAACATTTAGCAATTATTTTATTGTCTATATAATTATCTACATTTTTGGTATGAAATATAAAAGATGAAAAAAATTATTAAGCCTTTGCTGCAGCCTGTAGGTCTAAGTTTATTTATAAAGAAAGTATTTTATATATTTTAAATGTTTTATATACTGTATTTCTACAACATATAAAAAGTAAAGTATTGAAACTATAAATTTCTCTTCTATGTAAACGGATTTTCTACCGAATAGGAAAAAAATACAAAAAAAAAAAACGAGAAAACCTTTTATTTGTAATACTAAAGCAGTTAGTAATTATATTTTTTTTATGCAGGAAGGAGGGGCCAAGGGCGAATGCCCGCAAAAACGTCCACCCATCGAAAAAGAGAGCCAAAATCATTGGAGATCATAGACAGGGCCGAGAAGATGGATTGAGGAAGATTGTTCCAGAGTTCACCGGTTGAGTAGATGAAAGGTTGAAAATACCAATTAACTCTTGCGTTAGAGAGCAGTATGCAAAAGAAATGAGGAAGTGTAGAAAGTCTGGTACTGCGTGCTCTCTTTAAAGGAGGAAGCATACAGTTAGAGAGTTCAGAAGTGTTGTGTCCGTTATAATAGCGATAGTAAAGAGAGAGTGAGGGGATATTGCAGGGAAGAGAGGGATTGAAGACAGTCAGTACGAGGCGGAAAAACAATGAGACTTTGATTCCACCCGGTCAAGTAGAGCTATGTGGGTTGAGCCACCCCACACAAGAGAAGCGTACTCCATACAGGGGGCGGACAAGACCCCTGTACAGAGATAGTTTAGAAAATGAGTTGGGGTGAAGAAACTGCGGAGCCGGCAGAGCACACTTAACCTCTTGGAAGTTGTTTTGGAAAGGGAGTATATTTGATCTTTCCAGGAAAGATCACGAGAAAAGGAAACAACAAAAGTGTTAAGAGAAGAGGAAGGATGTGTATTGTTGAAGTTAAGGCGATAGTCATATGGAAGATTGTGACAAGCTGACAGATGGAGGAACTGAGTTTTTGGGGCATTGAAAGCTACAAGGTTTTCTCTGCTCCAATCAGAGATAGCAGAAAGATCAGAGGTGAGGTGTTTCATAGCCGTACTACGCGAATCATAGAGTGACAGTTGAGAAGGACGCTTTGTGAAGCGGGTGGAAAAGTGAACAGTGGAATCATCAGCATAGGAGTGGATAGGACAGAAAGTGCGAATTAATAGATTCTTGATAAATAAAAGGAAAAGAGTAGGTGACAGGAGAGAACCCTGAGGAACATCACTGTTAATAGCTTTAGAAGAACAGTGGTCATCTACAACCGCAGCTATAGATCGGCTAGAAAGGAAATCAGAGATGAAGGCACAGATAGAAGGGTAGAAACCAAAGGAAGGCAGTTTGGAAATTAAAGATTTGTGGCAGACTCTATCAAAAGCTTTTGATATGTCTAGCGCAATAGCAAAAGTGTCACCGAAATCCCGAAAGGAGGATGACCAAGAGTCAGAGTGATATGCAAGAAGATCGCCAGTAGAGCGTCCCTTGCGGAACCCATACTGACGATCTGAAAGAAGACTGTGAGAAGAGAGGTGTTTAAGAATCTTCCTATTGAGGATAAATTAAAAAACTTTAAAGGCACAAGATCAAAGCAATTGGACGATAGTTGGAGGGTTGAGAGCGGTCACCCTTCTTTGGGACATGCTGAATGAAAGCGAACTTCAAGAAGGAAGGAAAAGTACCAGATGAAAGACAAATACGAACGGGTTTGCCTAGGCAGGGTATCAGCACAGAAGCACAGTTCTTGAGAACAGGAGGAGGAACACCATCAAGACCGTACTCCTTCCTTGAGTTGAGCCCAGATAGGGCAGAAAGAACATCTTTCGAAGAAATTCTAATTTCAGACATAATAAAGTCAGAGAGGGGAGGAGATGGAGGAACAGCACCGGAATCGTCCACGGTTGAGTTGGAGGCGAAAATCTGAGCGAAGAGTTCAGCTTTGTCAAGAGAAGAGACGGCAACTGAGCCGTCAGAATGGAAAAGAGGAGGGAAAGAAGACGAAGTAAAGTTGTCGGAGAGGTTCTTAGCTAGATAGCAGAAAGAACGAGAAGTATTAGAATTGGATAGATTTTCACATTTTTGTTTGGCGAAGGAATTTTTGGCTAGTCTCGAAAAACAGATTTTGCACGATTCAGGGCAGAAATATAAGCGGAGTGAAAGTCAGGAGTTGGATGTCGCGGATAGCATTAGAACAAGTAAAGTCAAACCAAGGTTTTTTTGCATTAGTAGTAGGAACAGAATATGGAATGTACGCTTCCATGCCCGAGAAAATCACCTCCATTCGGAAGGGCCACGGCGACGGGAAGCAGTAATCATTCCCCGGGAATTCAGAGAAGTACTGCCACTGCCTAAGGGCCACCCAATCAGCAGCGCCAAAGTCAAAGGCGTCTTCTCCTGGGAGGATCCAAAGGCCAAATTGGAGCGAAAGGACAGGAAACAGATATAAGTGTGTGGTCGGAGGAGCCCAATTGAGAAAAAAGTTTGACAGAGTAAAAAGGATAAGAGGTGAGAAATAAATCCACAATGTTGGGCCTATCTCCAAGGCGATCGGTTATACGAGTAGGGTACTGTATAATCTGCTCTAGGTCATTCAGGATAGAAAAGTTGTAAACTAGTTCACCAGGGATGTTAGTGAAATGAGAGGAAAGCTAAAGGTGAGGTGTATATATTTAAGTAAAAAAAAAAGGTGCAGCACACAGAATCAAATATTTTCAGTTATAATTTAGTTTTGGATCTTTTCCGTTTGACTGCCGCCATTGAAACAATTAAACTTTTTGTATTTTGTATTTTAACTGAAATGTCTTGATGATACAAAATAAGTTACTTTATAAAAAAGCTTTTCTTAATTTCCCCTTCAAATTTTGTTTCTTATAAACAATTTTAATTACTTTCAAGATCCATGCTTAATTTTAAGTTTTAATCGTGTACTCAGAAAAATAAGGGGATCACCTGAAGATCAGGGCCTCCAGCCTTCTTTAGTTAGCTTTATAAGGCTAACTAACAAAAATATCACGACCTAACCTAACCAATCGTCAAGGTCGTACAGTTGACCTAACGATTGGTTAGGTTAGGTCGTGATATTTTCGTTAGTTAGCCTTATAAGGCTAAGTAAAGAAGGCTGGGGGCACTCACCTCTTCTGTTTCAATGGCGGCAGTCAAACGGAAAAGATCCTTAGTTTTTTATTTACTGTTTTACTCATGATATGACAAATAAGGTATTACTAGTTTTCAAGCTATTTTTTCTCAATTTCCATTTTATATACTTCGCTTTTAAAGAAATATAATTAGTAGTAATAATTAGTAACCGAATACAACATGCAAAAGTCATTTATATAATTATTTTAAAATTTTGTTACTGCTACATCCAAAGCGATAGTCACTATAATATTAGTTGAATTCACTAATGTTTGCATCATGGCACAGTGAACTGATAATTTTGTGGCATATTGTTACACTATAAAATATCTATAAAAACCAGTATATTTTAATATATATTATACTACCTACAATCTGATAAAAAAAAAACCCGTTGGATCTTTCTTCCTTGAAAATTCCGAAAAATCTAATTTAAAAAATTTTTTTTGGTCTATTTTCCAATAAATCATAAAATCCCTTACAACCTAGATTTTGACAACGTCAGATAGCCCCCTCGCTTAATCATTAACACGGACAATACATTATCTAAATATAGAAGCCAAGTTCTATATCATGGACAGGATTAGTTCCTATAATTTTTGGAGAAAATTCCTGACAGTTTAAAATAAGAACAGTGTAGCTACTGTCCGATTCCCTTTTTGCTTGGAGCTTCAACTTGGTAAACAAGGTTGTTTTAGACAAGACAGCTTTACAAAATTATAGGCAAACTGTAGATTAGGAGGGAATCAAAGGAAATTCCATTTAATATGTATACAGACGGTTATATAAAAACTAAATTGGGTTAATTTAAGTTAAATCAGGTTAGAAAACATGTTTATTCGAAAGAACTTCCCCATCAAAGTGAATTGGCCACAATTTTTCACAGAATGGCGAATGAAAATATGCAGTCGGTTATTCTAGAGAACAGTGGAAGAGGTCTTCTTATAATGTATTTTGAATCGTTTATTAAGTCTATACTCGTTTATTAATTTTATATTTATTAGGATATCTAGTAGTAGGGTGCCAGGCCTTTATCTGAAGGGCCATGAGTTCGAGTATCGGCTCGAACTTCAGATTTCAGCAATTAAGTTGTTTCTCTTGGTCTTCCTTGATGGGATAGTTGTTGGGATGCCACGTAAAGCTGTAGGTCCCCTCTTTCATCCTTCATATGACCTTTCATCCTTCATTATTACTATTATTGTTATTAAATCACATTATCTACATATTAGTGTTGGAAATTTTTGGTTTTTAATCCAACCAACCTGGGTTTTAGGAGAGGAGAGGAGAGGGGAGGGGAGGGGAGAAGAAATGAAGAAGTTGTTTAACCCCTAACATCCGAGTTAGTGAAATTTTCCTTACCTGTACAATTCGATTTTCCGGAGTTTCCGGAGGCACCGCTCGTAAATGTACGCCTACAAATGTTACTCTATATATATATATATATATATATATATATATATATATATATATATACGCCTAGAGAAGCTAAAGGGTTAACCTGTGCTACACCCCTTCTGGGGGAATTTTGAATTTTTTTCCAGTGTGTGTGGGCCCGGTGGGGGAGGAGCATATTAGAATATTAATTAAGTTCCGACAACTTCTCAAAAATGTTTTTCCTTTTGAGAATTTAACATTTTTAATTTCATTCGTTCATTCAATATTTTTAGTAAAATTTCAAATTAAAGGTTACGTTAAAGGGTTCGATACTTTGTCCTGGTCTTTGTAACTCGTCATGTGAAACTTGTAAAACGTAAGTTAGGCTAGTTACTAGTTAGTAGTACTTGTTATCCTAAAAATATCATTCATATTCTGTGAATTTTTATTTAATAGTTTACATTTATATCACTAGATGGCAGCAAGATGACCATAGTTAGTGAGGGTAGAAGGATACACATCATCATCATCGATTATTCACTATGAAATGGAATTCAAACAGTTATTAACTTCGTTTCGAATTAAGTTCTGATTAGTAAGTTAATATTCATTCAACATCATTTTTATCTTTCAGATTACTATATACAGGGTGTTTCAGGAGGAAAGGTCAATACTTCGGGAGGTGATAGTATCGGTCATTGTGAGAAAAAAGTTCATATGAAACATGTGTCTAATTCTGAATGGTTACGGAAATAGAGCTGTTTGAATCTGATGCGCGCGCAGCTCTTCCTCCCCCCGCGGTGGTCCCATTCAATGGCCACCAAGGTCTCCAGACCTCTCTCCGTTAGATTGTTTGTGGGGGTGGATGAAATGTCAAGTTTATAAAAGAAAAGTGGATACACGAGACGAATTGCTCGCGCGCATTTTGGATGTTGCTGCCCGCATGAAGGAACGTCAAGATCAACTCAGACGAACAACACGCGATCTTCGCACACGAGTTGCAAAGTGCATTGAGGTTGACGGTGGGATTTTCGAAAACGTATTATAAAATGTAACAAATTTGTCATTTCTGTATCTGATACCATTCAAAATGCCAATGTTTAAACATTAAATGTTAGAAACAGTAACTGGTTTCTCTTTCTTGATTACCATTAACATGCTTTTGTATTTGTAGATTCAAACAGCTCTATCTCCGTAACCATTCAGAATTAGACACATGTTCATATGAACATTTTTTTTTCTCACAATGACCGATACTATCACCTCCCGAAATATTGACCTTTCTTCCTGAAACACCCTGTATATACAAATGAATATATCTCGTATTCCTTTAATTAAATTGACACTATCAGCAGTAAAATTAGAAAAAAATTACATTTAATATATTTTA